>LPNX011073334.1:155798-167034 GCA_001517045.1 Pseudotsuga menziesii | reverse complement strand
CACTTACTTGGGGCTCGCCCCCGAGCCACTAACAACTGGCTTCTCCTGCTGTAGCTTCTCCTTGGCTTCCTGCGAAGTCCTTGCGAATCTCTCCCTGAGTCCTGTGAATTCTTTGTTCATAGCTTCGACACACTCTTGTTCCATTTATAGCATACCTTGACTAATGATGGAGTCTTCTGTGTCATCAATTTCACTTTTGCTTGTAGTGAACTCCTTGACCTTGTGTTCAACTGCATCGACCAGCTCCACAATTTGTTCCTAATACGGTTGAAGCAGGTTATTGAATTGTATCTCTTTTTCTCTCAACCACTGTGCTTCCTGTTGCAACTAGTTCATCTCTGTCATCTTCTTCATCTTTGCAAGAGCTCCTAAGCTCTTGACTTCTTCCTTCATTGCTGCTGTTGCATTCTCTATGTGCTGGATGCTCTGCTGCAACTCCAGTTTATCTGGGAGCTCGTCTAGCTCCGACCATGTCTTCGTCGCATCAGCTAATAATGACTTTGCATCATCTATGTGACACTTCATCTGAATTGAAGTGAGTCTAAAGGCCTATTCCCTTGCTTCCTTGTCTGCCTCAGGTGTGCCTGGTGCTCGAGCCTCAAGCTCAGTAATCTGCGCCTTGTGGTTTTCCTCCATCTTGGCCACTGTCTCTTCTAGAGCCTTTGCTCTGTCTACAATTCTTCTTACCTTCTGCATTAGAGGCAAGGAAAACTCTACATTACACTGGGGTAACTCCAGTGTGATGCCCGATGCATCCACATGTACATGAAATGGCTTGTCCCAATCCAAAACTACTAAGATGGGTGCTGTAACCATCTTCTCTTTAAGTGTGTCTAAACTTTGTTGGCATTCCTCATTCCATAGGAATTTCACACCTTTCTTTAACAACTTTTCCATAGGTGCTGTGATCTTTGCATAATCTTTGATGAATTTTCTATAATACTCGGTATGACCAAGCACTGTCCTCAATTGTTTGACTAAGTTGGGTGCTGGAATATTTACAATGATGGCAATCTTTGCAGGATCTACCATCAAGCCTTTTCTGCAAATAATATGACCCAACAAAATACCAAATGGCGCACAGAATATACATTTCTTCAAGTTAAGAGAAATCTGATATTGCCTACATTTCTCTAACATGAGCCTTAAATCTCCTATATGCTTGTTGATTAATCCAAATACAGTCCAATCATCAAAATAGACTTCTAATAATTTATGGATCTATTCCTTAAAGACAGCAACTACTACTCTCGAAAAAATAGCTGGTGCATTTTTAAGACCAAAGGGCATTACCGTATACTGGAATGAGCCCCATTATGTCGCAAAGGTGGTCTTATGTCAATCCTCTAGATGGATTCTTATCTGGTGATAGCCTGAAAAGCCATCAGTGAAGGAATATACCTCCTGTCCTCCCACATTGTCTAAGACTTCATCAGTAAAAGGTGTCGGAAATGGGTCATGAAGCGATGCATCATTGAGTTTGCGTAAATCAACGCAAATCCTGATTTCTCCTTTAGTTTTATTTTTGTGCACGACCATGGGACTAATCCATTCGCTTTCTTCGATTGGCTCAATGATTCCTGTTGCTAGCATCTTATCAATATCATCCTTAACTTTTTCTTTATAACGCGGATTTAATCTGTATGGACACTCCTTAACTGGCCTAGCATCCTCTTTCAAAGGTATCCTCATGACTCCCAAATCTCCTACTATTCCCTTCATCTCTATGAACTTAGTGGGAAATAAGTACTGATAGTCATGTAATATATCTGCGATGTGTCCTACCGTTTCATCATCCCAATAGTCTCCAATAGAGTCAAACTTTGGTTCTGTTTTTGTGCCAATATTGATCTTTTTAATCTTAATAGGCTCTGTGATAGTTGGAATCTCTAGCTTCGGTCCATCAACTTCGCGAGTCCCTTCTGACTCTGGAATGTTCATACTGCGAGGATTCTCATCCTCATCGCCCGACTCTTCTGTGAAGTTGTAACACTCTAGTGCGTGTTCTAACTGGACAGCCCAATCAGGTTGAGCAGACTCTGATAGGGTACAGTCATCAAATATCTTAATCTTTATAATATCTAGAGCCTGATCAATGCTTGGATACTCAGATTCAAAAGCGAAAGTGAGTTCAAAGCTGTCTATCATAACTGGCCATGTAGTCGTTCCTCTGCACAACTCTGTCTCAGTGTACCAGTTCCTTGGGACTGTGTCTAAAGTGTGAATGAATAGGTGAACCCATTCATCCTCGGGAATGTCCGACCAATTCTGTTCACAACTCTTAATATGTGACATGGGGTCACTTTCTCTTGTATATTGCTGTTGGAACCTCTCCTTGTCATTAGAGAATCTGATCGCCATCAATCTTTTGAAATCATCCCATGATGCGATATGTTCTTTATGTGCATGCCACCATCTTGCAGGTTTGGCTCTTACTGCAAGGTAAATAACTGACATCCTCTGTTCATGAGGGATTTCCTGCTCAAACTCCTGTAAAAATTCATTGACATTCACTAAGCCATCAAATGACGGATTATCCTTAATCTTTGTTCCAATCCATCGCAGTGACTTAGTCATAAATGCACATCTGTGAGCTAAGACTTCATAAATTCTATTCTGCCAGTTTTCTAGACAAACATCCAAATCCGATGCGCATGAGCTGTCGCATCACCAACTAATGTTTTCTTCTGCGGTGGGATTGATGTAATCACTCTGGTTAGCAGTCATCTGATAGAGGCTCTCCATATTACACGCCTCTTCCTCTGCTCTGATAGGTTCAATATATCTAGGACCCTGAAAAGGATCCAACGGTGCGATGACCCGAATCTGATTATCCTCAAAGGTCATCTGTATTTTCTTCAAATCGATAACAGCCATGTTATCAATTGTCCAATCAACACCTAATAAAGCTAGGTACGGTCTACTATAGCCAATGATTTCTATGACTTCAAAATCTACAAAGCTGCGAGCTCCGTCAATATCAACTGGTACTTGCGGTAATCGACCCAGTGGTGATACCCTCTGCTGATTGGCTAAGCGCAGATGGATAGGTGATTTGGCTAACTTAGGGCTACCCATCTGTTCCCATGTGTTCTTAGTCAAAAAATTTACTTCTGATCCTAAATCTAGGATTAACTCTTCTATTTCAAATTCTCCAATTTGTTCTGTGAGTCTCATTTCTCTTCTTGTTCTTGTATGGCCCATAATATTATGAACAGCACATTGCGCATTGCTCATGGAAGAAGGCTGTTGATACTGATCTATGATGCGTTGAAGATCTCCGATAGCTTTCTCATTTCTTACAAGTTTCAAGCAACTCCGCAGGAAGGATTGTACGCTTCCTGTCAACTCATCCTCTTCGCACCTTCCAGATGTGGTAGCCTGCGATGTCTGCACAGGACTAACGCCACAAGGTGTTTGCTGCGGTACACCCCTACAAGGCAATGTCTGCAATCTTGATGGTGTAGGGTTAGTAAATAAAGTTGTAGCTTGCTGAAACGTTTCTTTGTTCTTCTGTAGGTCAAGTGGTGTTGATTTAGTAGTGTATTTACGTACCCACTCTGGACCTGTATTCTTTTCGGCATCCTGTGATGTTCTACTAGTAGAAGCACCACTGCGAGTAACAATATTGACTCTTGGTTCTGGTTCTTTCTGCTCAGCAGCAATAAGCAGAATATTCTGGTGTACTGCTGGCTTAGGATCCCTAATATTGGCTATGAAGATGAGACATTCTTCTATAGTATGATCATAGGACCTGCAATACTTACATGTCGTAGTAGGGTTCTAACAATCCCTAGCATAACGTCCTATAGCTCCACAGTTGTAACAAGTAATCGGTCCACGGCCACAGCCAAAGCCTCCACCATGGCCTCGTCCTCTGAATCCTCCACCACGGCCATCACGAGCCGGTTCATGCTGTGGTCCTGCTGCTGGACCTGGTGTTTCTTACTGGACTCTGTAGAAGTCATGTTTTCTCTCTACATGAGGTCATAAGCTCTGCAATTATTTTCATCATGTCCTACGGACTTACAGAAGTTACAGTATAAGTTCTTGGGAGTTTGTACATACTTCTGAAGTAAAGGGCATTCCTGAGGTCTATGTCCTCTTGTTCTGCAGATTTCACACCATGGCCCTTGATTCTGTACTAAGGGGTTAGGATCCCCACTTTCTAGATACTCAACAAATACTGGATAGTTATCTTTAGTATGGCCCTGTCCTTTACACTTTGTGCACCATAATTCTTGTGCAACATCTTTTCCTTTCTTAATCTCATGTAACTGTAACATGAGATTAGCTAACTGGTTCTGCAAGTTTGTCATACCTGCACTAGTCTCAGCTAGAGGTGAAGCCTCTAGTTTCATTGCAATCTCCAATGCTTCATCCTGCATATGGAGTCTTTGTTGCATTAGTGGAAGTCTGATATGAGGGAGAAGTACTGCGATGAACCATTCCTTATGCTGCTCCGGTGCAAACTCAAAGCTAACTTGGTCTACAAGGGCTTTAAATTTCTGATCGAAGTCCCATATTGACTATGTGGGTAACTATTTGATGTCTTTAAGCTCTGTGATGCATTGTGACTCAGACTTAGGTTTCTTAAATTCTTTTATCATGGCGGTCCTGACCTAGACGAGTGTTCTGGGATGTGCTGATGTATACTTCATATACCATGTTAAGGCTCTTTCTCTAAGTGTAGTGGCCAACTGGACAAGCTTAGTATTGTCATCCCGAATCTGTTTAATGGTCCATATGGCTTCACATAGGAACCAATGATGTTCCGGGTCTTCTGCCCTTGTACCCTTAAAGGTAGGTAATTTCATGTCATCCCCCATTCTGTTTCTACGTGGTGGATGCTGATTTGTTGTATTACTACCACTTGGCGGTGTAAATGTAGGTGATGTAGAGGTAGTATGTACTGTGTGTGAACTACTAGATGGAGTTCCTACGGGATTATTCTGAGTCCCGGTTGCTTTCTGTGGGGTGTAAGGGTGGTAAGGGATACCCCCTACTATTATTTCTATATTACTTTGACTATGTTCTCTAGTACTGTCTGAAATGTCTTCAAAGAAGGAAGATCTGAAATCTACTTTATATCTTTTACTGCTACATGTACATCCAATTTCTTCAGAATCACTCTCAAACTCTTGTGACATTACACTTACTTAACTTATTCATCTGAGACTATATCCAGTACTCCTCTTTCATATAATAACATCTTAAGGGACAAATTTAAAGAGTTCAAGTACTTACCGCGATATCCTTTGAAGAAGTACCTTTCTGCTTCCCTGAAACTCTTTCTTTGATCAACTAGAAACTCTGTAATGAAGCCTTCCAGCAAACTCGCAAGCCAGAAGTCTACTGCCCGTGAAATGGGATTATCTACGCTCTTCACGGTGTGAATCAGCTCCGGTGTCCACACAATATTCCGTTTCTTCTTGAATATATGCTTATCATTCAACTTTGATAACCAATCGTACAACTCATTTGCATAGGTCACAAAAAATATCTCATGTAGGTCTGTGAAGATATGTTTTTGTAACCAGTACTCTGTACTCAACGTAGGACTCTTGTTTTCTGTCGCAGCAAATTCTCTTTCCTTAGACTCAACCCACTGGTTAAGTTCTTCTTTAGTAGGATGCCAACAGAACATTAGCTCTTCAATTTTTTCAAACCCGGCAACAGAACCATTTGTTGGTTATGTCTGGGCAGACCTGGGTTTACTTTATTGTACCAAAAAAACCCCTAGCTCACTGGCCCTTTCGGAAATAGACCGCAGAACGGCCTGAAGTCTCACCTGAAGTGATATTGGATGGGTTGGCTGAGGAATCAAGTTTCCTCAACCAGGTTCTGTAGCATCCTAGTGCCACTTGTCTCTTCCAGCCAGCGGGATCTCTCAGCAATGTGTTGTTTCTCTATCTCTAGCTGGGTCTGATAGGGAGCTGACTCTTATTGCATCACGGCTTCTAAGACAATGCGCAAATGTTCTCCTCTACTCGCCTCTTTACCTGCGATATCTCACACCGCAGCTCCTCCAACGGTGCGATATCGCCTTTCTATACTGCGATAGTTCTACAGTAAGACTCAATGTGACTCTCAAGGTCCAAAGGCTTTCTCTCTAGGTATAATAGTTTAGTTAACCTTCTTTAGGGAGTTAAACAACTTCACTTAAGCCTCTACAGTCTAACTCGCTTAACATCAACTATACTCAACTTGCTGAACTCATATACGGAAGTCACTTAACACTGTAACTGTTAACTTTCGTGAATCAAGCACTGATAGACTCTTATATAGACTACTTGATACATCCAACTCACGATTAACCTTCTATGTTACTGTAAACTAAAGGATAGCATACATTCACTCACTAATTGATAATCAAAGTTCATGTAATAGATAACAGATAGCAAATAAGTAAAGCACAATCACATGACATAGTCACACAACACACGGATTTTATGTGGTTCACTTCCAGGGGGGGGAAGCTGCGTCCACAGGAACTGGTTTTTATATTATATCTTGAGAGAGTAAATGCAGTTCCGCTACAACCTATTATGCAGCTTGAGATCTTCTGGGAAACTCCGCACACACAGCCGGGAACCCTTCTCTCTTAGATCTCTTCTCCTTCTATATTTCCTTCTTACAATATACTCTTTCCTCTCTCTCTCTCTCAATCCCTACGGATTGTTACATTCATGCTCAAGGAGCCAGCTGCTGGTTATAGTAAGATAACTAGAGACTGAATAACAGAACTAGAGCTCGACTCTTCCTCAATGCCTACTGTCTATGAGCTAACAGACCAACTGACTAGCTAATTGTCTATTTGAATGTCTTGCTAGCTAACCTTTCATAATAAAAAATACATGCTTAAATAGGTGGCCTGAAGGTCTCACCGTGATACAACACTGTGAGCCTTTCCCAACAGTAACCCAAAACCCTAACTGTGACAATCGGCCTATCTGTACTTTGAACTGCCACTTTCTGTCACACCAAAGCTTTCTGCAGTCTTCCACGCTTCCTGGCGTTGATCGTGGGTATGGGCACCACTTCCTCGGTCGCTCACCTTCTGTCCTTTGTCTTCAATACCTCAACCCATTGCTCCTTTTCCATTTATGAGGGTAGCTGAGCCCTCTTGTCTTCGCCGCTGCCTTAAGTGCAGTGGTTGAGCTCTCTCTTCTCGGCCACTTCAGGTACTGTTTCCTTTGACTTTCTTGTCCCGATATAGCAGCTTTTCCTGTAGCTGCGGGGCCCTGCTCCAACATTAGAATAAATGTACATCCGGCAGGTCATATTTGACTCCTGTCGACTCCTCCCCCATGTCGATCCTTGACAAGTGGTTGGGTCTAACATTTAGTTTTCCTGGTCTAATGACAACTTCGAATTCAAATTCCTGGAATAGTAATAACCATCGACAAATTCTCCCATGATGAAAAGGTCTATTTAAAAGTTATTTTAACACTTGATGATCCATGTAGAATATGAAGGGATTGGCTAGTAGGTAATTTCAGTACTTTTGTAGTGTGAAGACCATACCTAATGCTTCCCTCTCTGTTGTCGAATAGTTTCATTCTGCTTTGTTTAGTTTTTTGCTGCTCTATACTATTGGATAGTCCATTCCATCGTCCCCTGGTTGTGTTAAGATCACGCCTATTACTAGGCCTGATGTGTTGATATGCACATGGAATTTGATCAACCAATTCAGGAATCTGAGGATAGGTGCCTCGACTAGTTTCCTTTTTAATGTATCGAATGATATATTACATTCCTCTGTCCAATCAAACTCCTGATCTTCTCTCAATAGTTATTCCAATGGATAGGTCATGTCTGTGTAGTGTCTAATAAATTTTCTGTAATATCCAGTATGTCCCAACAGTACCCTGACCTATTTTGGATTCACTGGTGGCTTCCGTTCGAGGATAATCTTTTTTTTTGCAAAGTTGACCTTGATGCCTTCTTTGCATACAATGTGCCCTAGTAGTATTCCTATAGGGGTTAGGAAGATGCATTTTTTATGTTGAGGGATAGATGGATTTGTTGGCATCATTCTAGCATGAGCCTTAGCCATTTGCAATGATCTTTCAATGTGGAGTAGATCATCCAATTGTCAAATTATACTACCATTGTTTTGTAGATATATTCTTGAAATGTTTTGACAACGATTCTCGAAAATACTGCAGGTGCATTTTTGAAACCAAAAGACATAAATTTGTAGGAAAATGAGTCAAATTCACATATGAATGTAGTTTTTTTCTAATCTTCTTTGGCTATTGGTACTTGGTTATACCCCAAGAATCCTTCTGTAAACAAGTAGCGCTCATGTCCTACAACTTCATTTAAGATTTCGTCTGCGTATGGTGTTGGGAATGGGTCTATTAGAGTGACTTTGTTTAGTTCTTTGAAATCGACACAAATCCTTAGTTTTCTCAGGTCATTTTTCTTTGGTTGGATGACCATTGGGCTTGCCCATTTCAACTGGTTAATCGGATAGATAATTCTTGTTGGGATCATATTACCGATCTCTTTCTTAAGTATCTCTTTGTATTTATGAGCTAATTTGTATGGTCTTTTCTTCACAGGTCAGACATCGGGTTTGATTTAGATCTTCATTTCACTCATTTCATGGACTATCCCTTTGAGATATTTATAGTCTCGAGCCGAGACATCCTAGAATTCTTTCAATAGGTTTACTATTTCAGTCATTTGCTCTTCACTCTAGTAATTGACAATTCTTGCCATTTTTGGTCTCTCATCGTTTGATATGTCAAACTCTTTCGTAATTTTGGAATCCATCCATTATGGTGCCTTGGCTTCATTGATTGATCAAATCCCTTCTTTGAACTGTGAAAATGTAGCAAGGAAGTCTTCTGCATTCATTCGATCGGTGTTTTCTTTGTGTGTCAACTTTAAGCACTGTTCGAATTGGTTTTGTTGTTTCTTAGTGATTCGATTTCCATCGAAAGCTTTTTCCTTCTGTATTTTCATTTCCCATTTGCAGTCTTGTCGACTGTGGTATTATATTGGTTTGAATGTTATTCCATGATATTTCCAGTCAATCATGGTTTCGTATCAAACTATTCTTTCTGGTTGGTTCTATGAATTCTTTTCTCTGCTTTGTAGTTTTGACTAGTTTTTCATTTTGCGGTATAAAACTGAAGTCCTTGATGAAGTTTTCTCTAAGTTCATTCCATTGGAATGTTTCACCTTGTGATTATTCCATTTTATACCATTTTTTTGGTAAGTCAGCTAGTGTCAAGGGAAATATATGTGGCCATGTACGTTCGTCTTTATAACCAAATATTCTCCATTCTCTTTTGCATGTTCTATATGCTCGTCTGGGTCTTTCCCTTGGATGAAGATAGGTATTTGTGACTGTTTAGTTAGTTTCGTTCCTTCGAATCTTTCTACAAAGTAATTCAAAGTTGTTTCCCAAGTCTGCAGTCTCGACTGATGGGTGTTCCACCATCGAGTAGCTTGTCATGTAAAGGTTTCTACTAGGCTTTGTAGCCGGCCATGTTCACCTAGGTTTTTAGAGACTTGTTCTATATGCAAAATTGAGGACTCTCTTTCTTTATACCTTGGGTTTTGTCTTATACTTGTATTTGTTCGGGTTAAGGTAGGGTATTCCCTAGTTTTCCTTTCAAATATTTTTAGGATGATGGAGACTTAAAAAGATTGATTGGTTTGTTTCTTCAGTATAGCCTGAATGGTCCAGCAACCCCTTGCTTGAGTTTCATAGTTTTCGACTTCCGAATCATATAATTCTGTGTCCGAATTATATCCTACTGAGTCTTGGTTTCCTAAGTGAACCTCACCATAGATATTGGGTTCAGTGTAGTCTTCGTTATTTTGAATTTGATATAATTGTCTGATGTCAACTTCTTCATTGATGGGTTCAATCCAAGGTTCTCCTTGGGAAGGATGAATAAGGACGATAAATTTTTGTCCATTCCCTTTTAATTTTATCTTTTATTTGTCTAAAGATATTGATGCTTTCATTTTTATTCCCCGTGGTCGACCTAACAATGCTGGCAAGGAGTTGGATCCTTATTTAGGGTCGATGATTTCAAAGTTGACTTTAGTCGATATTCCTTTTATTGTCATATCAACATTTCTCCAAACCCCAATGGGTTTGATCAGCCCCTAGTCAGCTAACTTGAGGTATATGCCTGATTCATATAGTCGAGGTCTACCCAATTTTTCCCATGTGCCTCGAGTCATAATATTTACTTGTGAACCGAAGTTGAGTACAACTTGTCAAACATGGTATCCTTCGATTTCCAGATCAACAAGTGGGTCGACGTCACTCTTGTCTTTTTGGTTCAGACTGCATATATTTTTGGTCTGTATTTTCTGAATTATTACTGTGCTTCATATTATACAATAATTCAATGAATTGGGACACCAATTTATCATTCTGTACTAACTGTATTAATTATTTGACTATGTTTTTTCAACTGTCATCGACTGCTTCCTGCCTAGCAATTTCTTTGAACATGTCTGATGAGTTTTTATATAGTTGTTTTTGTTTTTTCGGTTAGGATAATCATTCTTTTCTTTGATTTTACTTATAAGTGGATTATCATTTCCAATTTTTGTCCCTTGTCGGGTTCTTTGTATTCATTACATCATGTTTTTGAACATACGACAAGACATTAACGTTTTTCTTTTTATTAGTCTTGTTGAGCATGGTGGGACAATCCTCTAGTGAGTGATCACCCACACCACAGCTAGTACAAAACTTTAGATTAGTTCTATCCTTGTATGGATAGTCTGTGTAGTGGTGTCCTTCTTTATAACATGTAAATCATTGGATGGGTCGTCGAAGGTCGATTGTCGCGATTTCTAGAAAATCATCCTCAACCTCCATATCCTCCATGATGGTTATGGAACCGGCGCTCATATCGATGGCATTCATATATTTGATTATTCGACTCATTTTGATCATTGCTTATTTGGATGTTATCATTATTCTGTGTGACTACATTCGTTTGGTAGACTGCTTGATAGTTTTGTCGATTCTTCAATTTTAAGTGGCAGTCAATAGTTGTGTGACTTTTTAACACTACTACATTTCGATCCAAAATCCAACGGCGCGTGGATTTCTTTTTTTAAACCTACCAAAGATCACAAAGATAATTTTTTTTTTGAAAATGTGGCCATAAGCGTCGCTTAAGCGACGGCTAGTCTCATAAGCATCGCTTAAGCGACGGATAGCCTCATGAGCATCTCTTAAGTGACGGCA
>LPNX011073334.1:83072-154815 GCA_001517045.1 Pseudotsuga menziesii | reverse complement strand
TTTAGCATTGCTGGAATTCAAGGTTATTGTTTTGATGAAAGGACCCATGGTGGTGGCACCATCCATGGAATGTTGGTTGTATTTGCAGGCCCTCTTCGGACCATAATAGACTTGGGTGATTGGGGTTTTCAGAATTAGCACACCTACTCATCGATCCAATGGACTAGGGTTTTCTCACCTACACTTGCCTACTCCTAGATTCGATGGCTTAGGTTTTGTTCACCTATGCCTACCTGCTCGCAGATTTGACAGGGTGGGGTTTCTCCAACGGCTGCACATTATCAATGCAGGGTCTACGATTTTGGTGAATGATGTTGGTGGGGCGTTTAGCTAAGCCTGCTCGCAGATTTGACAAGGTGGGGTTTCTCCAACGGCCGCACATTATCAATGCAAGGTCTACGATTCTGGTGAATGATGTTGGTGGGGCGTTTAGATAAGCTTGTTACCAGGTCCTTTCTATTTCCTCTTTTAAAATTTTTTTCTATTTCACATTAATTTTTCAGCGTATATGGGCCATTTTCTTCCAAAACCAGGATTTTGGTTCACCTAGAAAGTTTTCAGAGTTTTTCAGGTTGCCTTCTAACAATATTTTCTAATATTCTCCGATATTCTGATAAGTTTCTTTCAATACCCATGGCAATATATTCTCCAAAACAGTATATGCTACATTGCTAGATCAGTTACAGCAAAAACAACAAATTGCTAGACTTGGAGATATAGGTGCTCCTGTGGATGATCCTGCAGGATTTCGCATGATGCAGCGGTAGTTGATAGCTACAAATAGTTCCCCTGTTGTCCTGGGTGGAGGTAGCAGTGGCAACATCTTAGTGCATTCAACAAATAATGCTTTGGTGTTGCAATTGATGCAACAACAACAACAGAAGCATGGAAGGGGTTTGACCACCTTAACCACTGAAAGAACTATTAGTCAAAGATAGGGGGCAAGTGATATTAACATGGTAATGTCTTCTCAACTATATAATATGAATGGAAATAGTGGAAACTAGGGTAATGGTGCCGCAGTGTTAGTTTTACCAACAAATGCACGTTCAGTGGGTGGCCCTCTAAGTAGTACAGGTTCTGGTGTGCAGAATGTAAGGGAAAGCCTTTTGATTGTATGTCAATGGACATTTTTGTTCCTCCAGTTAATTCTCTTGTAGGGCCTAGCTGTCATAATATTATCCCAAGAAATGATCTCTCTCTGTCCTCTATTAGTGCAATGAACAATAGCACTGGGAACATAAGTGAAGTTGTGCCATCTGACAATAGAAGACCTAATCTTCCAATTCTTGGTAATATGAATACTGGTCTTAGACAGGGTATGAATCAGATTATAAAGAAAGACTGGCAAAATCATAATCAAGATTTTGGAACCATTTCAAATCCTCTATTAAATACTCAGTTGAGCCGGGCATCTCTTCTTAATCAGAAAATGGTGGGAACATATACTGCTCAACCTCAGGGGCAGAACACTGGATTTTGTGATCAAAAGATGAATTTGGATTTCAAACCACCAGTGAACTCAGTTGTTCCAGGTTTTGGTGGACGGTGTGAAAGTGAGCAATCCACTGCAGACAGTCAAATGAATTTGAGGGAAGAATATCCAATAGATCATGTAAAGATGGAGAATGGCTTTCTCTCTGAAAATTGCAATTCTGGAGATGAACTTATGAACATTATCTTTAGACAAGTAAGTGTGTTTTTACGAAGCCCTCCTGAGATACAATATAACATTCTAAGCTAGGTCTCTTAATTGTGCTTTTTCTTTATGGTTTCAACTTACATGGCTTGCAGTCATAGTAGTCTGTTATGCTTTTTTTGGGCACTGATTGAGCCTGTGTTTGTTCTCTTTGGCAAATTTGACTTGTATTTTTTTCCTTAATCTAGTTTTCTTATGTGGATTATTTCCTAGATATCTGTTTCTGTGAAGCGGCTTGTATTGATACAATCTATGTTTGTTATATATGTTTAACATGCCAGTATTTTATTGTGTATTAAGAAAGTCACTTCAGTCAATTACTGTGACGCACAGACAGCTGTCCTTATTTGTTCTTTGCGTTCCATGACCGTTGCATGCTTTCTCTCTTTCCTTTCTCATGTCATAATGTTGCATGTGGCAAGGTGGGTTTGGACTAGTGGTTAGGGGGTTGGTACTCACAAATTTAATATGTTGGACTTCAATATTATACATCTCAATGTCCCTGTAACTATAGCTGACTATATACTATAACATAAACAATTTCATTTGCACTACTAACAAAACCCCAGATTTTGATTGAAGGCAAAATTTAATCTAATTAATTTTGTATGAAACTACCCATTTTCTACCTAAGAAAATTATATACACAGAATATAAGTTAGAAATATAATTATTAATGCTGGCATTGATGCTGAACACAGCGGCAGCAAAGGGATTATTTTGTTAAGTTGTTAAATCACCCTAAATATTAATTATTGATGCTTCTTTTTGCTAAAATTCCAGATATATCTTCCCTTTCCATGCACAAAAGCTTTGCATCTTTGAGGTATGAATTTCTATAGAATGTCTTGTTTTATTGCCAATGTTTTGGGTGAAACCATCTAGAATCATCGAACCCTCAACCCCATGACATCATTGTAGTTTTATGATTATTAAGGCTGCTTCCATCAAAGATGGCAGTCGTGTCCAATTTTCTTTTCTAGGGTGGAAATTTCTTGAATAGGCAGGTCCTGTTACATTCAATTTATTTTCATCCATGCAGTTTCATGGTTATTGAGGCTGCTGTTCATCTTCAATGGCAAGCGTGCCCAGTTTTCCTTTTTGGGTGAAAATGTCCAGAATTGTCAACTCCTGTGAAATTTGATTTGTTTATCTATCTGTGGAATGTTATGGTTATTGAGGTTGTTATTCAGTGATGTATGATTTTCATTTTTGGGCAAAAATGTCTAGAATGTCAACTCTTGTGACATTTGAATTTTTTCCATCCATGCAATTTTATGTTTATGGAGACTCATTAATCTTCGATGTCAACTTTTTTGTCCAATTTTCTTTTGTGATTGGCTAAGTGTATTTGTCATGGTGTCTACAGCAGCATGAAGGGATCAATTTCATAGATTGTAATGCGAGATGTGATGGTTATCCTATGGAAAGCTGCATGTGAAAAATCACCTAATTAAACCATGTGCACCTATAACATGTGTATAAACCTGTGTTTGGCCTCTAGAAAACAAATGTGAATCCACACCCATAACTCTAATTTTAATGTTGTCCAGCTAATGATGTGAAACAATTTTTATATGGATGGTATTTTTATGTGAACGTTGAATCTGAATAGGTTGTGTGAACTCTGCAGGTGACACTAATTGATTCTCTCCCTGACATGCTTCCCAAATTAGGAAAATGGTTAAAGAAGACCCTTATTGATGATGGCAATGTGACTTTAGTTACACTGTTTGCCTGCCTTTTGACAGTCTTGTATCTTCGTGATAGACAAAGGCGAATAGCTGTGAAGACCACTCTAACATTTATCTAGTTCTTAATGTAGGAAGTAGAACTAATTTATCCATTGGATTTATTGTGTACAGGTGACACCTCTAGTGGACAATACACTAACAAATATAAATCTCACTGCACATGGTCGACCAGAGGCATTGAATGTGGTAGTTGTCTCATCAGTAGCTGCTTCCGCTTTCAATCCTCAGTTGGAAGCGTGGGAGCCTTTAATTGAACCTTTTGATGGAATTTTCAAGTAACTATGATACTTTGTATTTATTATGTAGAGATCATCCATTTATATCTTGATACCTTATGTAATTTATTGTTGGCTACTTAATTTGTAATACAAAGTCAAATGCTTTTAAGTACCAGAGATTAAGATAAAATACTCACATAAAATATGTCAAGTGGCAAGGCTTAATGTCATATGGCAAGTGAGTTGAGATTCTGTTACTTTTATCTGTAGGTATGAAGCATAAGATGCAATTTATGACTTGCCATTGAGAGTTGGGAAACGTGTTCGAATTACAGCAACAAATGTAGTAAATTTGAATATCACATCAGCAAATGTAGAAACACTTGTAGGATCAATACTTGCTTGGAGAAAACAAGTAGATCATGAATAGCAGGCCCGTATGGCAATGCAACTTGAAAAGGTTTCTATTTGAGATAATATACTTTCTTCCTAGTTAATGTCTAAGTGTTTTCTTGAAGCTGTTTCATATGATTTTCATATAGTTGCACTAATTTATACTATTGATTTTTGACTCCTCCCAACGAAAAACAGGATATTAATGAATATGGCAGACATGTATTGAATCGGAATGCATCTGCTCTAGAAGTTGATGATTCTGAGAAATTAGTCATAGAAAATAGAGTTGGATGTGATTTGTATATCTGACAGTACAGAGACAATTTTGAAGATATTAAGCTATTGAAGCCTGATAGTAATGTTCATGTGCACCTTCCACCTCCAAGATTTCCTGACAGATTGAATGCTGTCACAGAGACAAAGGCTTCTTGATACTATGTTGTTGTTCATATTTTAGATGCAAGGGTATAAGAGATTCATTCTGTTCTTATCCTTTGTTTTCCTATGGTGACTAGTTGTTAATATTTGTTTTTGATGGTGTTGTGCAAATCTGGGTTTTCTTCTTGCTTTGTTTCACAGGAGTTAATGTTGACTGAAGATGGCAATGGCCAAAAAAAAATTTGTGCTCTCCATTTAGTAACCACAACACAAGCATCAGAGGATCAAAATCCTTTTCCTCAGAGTGCAAGGTCTAGATGTCTTAGGCCATTGATGATAGAAACAAAAAATCATGTAGTTGGTGCAGTAAACTGGAATGAAGTGTTTATATTTGAAGTTCCTCATCAGGTACTTTTCGCTACAATAAATTTCTCTGCATGCAACTTAATCATGCCAAACAATACATCAGGGCAGTTTTTTGTACTCTATTTTTGATTAGTTCAGTATTCCTGCCTTGTACATTCTCTTGTCACACTTGTCATTCTCTCTTATTTTGTTTTTGGAAGTATATCTCTCTATTTTGCTTCAGATTATGAAATGGTTTTAGTATAGAATAAGGACAGAAAAACAAATTTCCTTAACATTTTGGATTGTATGTGCTTTCTACATAGGACTTAACAAGCTTGGAGGTTGTGGTAATAAATCTTTCAGCAAAAGTAGGAAAAGGTAAGCATCAACTGTTTTTTGTCATTGAAAATTTAGTTTTACGCTCCATTTGTCTTAATATGTCATTACAACTTGTTTGAATGTGTTAAAACACATCCTTCTATCTATTATGTTTGTTACTGAACTTTTCTAGGCTCATTGCCCTACTCTTTTGGTTACCTGCCGACATTAATAAAATTATCATATCTGAAACTTATTGCATTTTCTATAACTCGAGGAGTGATTTGTATGTCATATGTTTGATTGTTTCCAACACCAACTGATGTAGAAAAAAGTACAGAATATTTAGGTTTGCATTGCATCCATCTGCTCGTATTGTCATTCGTCAACTATTAGCTGACTCAGAGACAATTTTAATGACAACATCTGTATTATGCCATGGTTGCATTCATAAGACTGTTGATGTACAAATATTTGGCAACATGATATATGCCATCATGTGGGAAGTGCATATTATCACTCATCATTTGTTGCTATCACTTGGAGGTTATTAAGTACAGTATCTTCTTAACAGTAGCAGTCAAATTCAGTATTTATTCAATTTTCCATGTTTGAAAGACAGATGAAAGTTTGCAAATTGATAATTAAGCATATTTGGAAGGGAATATTGAGAAGAATTGTGCTGCACCATGTCACATCTTTGTGCTCATACAATGGATCGTGGGAAACATATGACAGTATAAATTTGGAACACTTATGTAGACTCAAGTATTTATCTAGTTATATTGTGGTGATAAATTGATCCTTCTAGTTTAGGTGGTTGAGTGCAATCTAAGCTGTCCAGATTCCAGAGTTATTTCTGTCAGTTTTACCATCTGTCTTTGGGATCAATAAATGTGTTATTCTCAAATAGGACTAATTATAAACCATGCCATATTAAGAGTTTGAGTGCATTCTCTGTCATAGATATAATATTGTTTTGGTAAATGCAGGGGAAGCTGTGGGAATGGTTTCTTTTCCTATGAAAAATGATACAAATTATTGGGCATCACAAACATCGCTTTCAATATTCATGCAAAAATCTTCTACTAGAAGTGCCCATACATTTGGCTTACATCCATTAAAGAAAAGGGTAAGATATAATAATCCTAATGTTTCAACTTGGGGTAATTTTTATGCAATTTCTTTGTTTGTCATTTGACATTTTGGATGTACATTTTTTTTATGTTGCAATATGTCATTTCCAGTGTCCAAATGATGACGGGATTGAATGTTCAAATTGTGGATTAATATCCTTCACTACTTTCTACTTCATTGCTAGAGGAGATAAGAGCTTGAAAGGGGACTCCGAGAATAGATTTAGCAATGGTGAAATTGGTTTGATGGTTGGGCTTAGCCCAGAAGGTCCTTGGACGAGTATACGTTCTATCTTACCTCTATCTACAATTCTGAAAGACCTTAATGGAACTTTTGGTGTTGAAGTTGTAATGCAGAAGGGTCAGAAACATGCAATTTTACGAAGTCTTTTCAGCATTGTGAATAATACAGATATTACTCTCGAAGTCTGTGTATGCCCTCTCTCTCTTTTAAATAGTACTGATGTTCAACTAAGTTCTGATACAAATAGGCCTGTTGTGGAAACCGAAGAGATATTTGAGAACCAGCACTATAATCCACTTTTAGGATGGGGCAACAAACGGCCTGGTCTTCTCATGTCAAATGATCCAGGCCGTTGGAGTAGAAATGACTACTCCTACTCTTCTAAGGTGAATACAAGGAGGATATGGCATTGTTGCTTGCTATCTTGTGCCAAAGTTGTCTGGGACTTGCTCCCAGCCCCATCCTTTTTGAAACAGGCCATTTGGGTGGGGCAGAGCATAGTGAGAACAGAACTCAGGTGAAAGCTTAATAATCCTTGTTAACCTTATCAACTTGATAGTCTGTCAACCTCACTAATCAATCAAGGGCATGTAGTCATTTCTTCTTTCTAAATCTGTGTGAGCTTTGTATTAAGAGGGGCTGTCGTTAATATTTGTATTAGGATCACTTTAGTTTTGACAGGACCACATGTAACATTCAAATGTCGAGGGTAGAGAAAAGTTGGTTAAATTACCATAACTAAGGTGTATTATAAATTATATTAAGGCATGATTAAAAGGTGCTAGAGAGATGCAAGATGGAAATTTTATTCAACAGGTTTAAATTCACTTATTTCTTTATTTCAGATACATCATATTACTCTAAGTGGTTAAATGACAGTCATATAATTGTTGCTTGGAATCACTTCGGAATCTTTGTTTACTATTGAAGTGATTTCTCCCAAGGTTTGGTCTAATTATCATTACCCTTGACCTCGATTATTTTGCTTTGACCAAATATCCATTCCGGACCTCCTTCTCTTGTCATAAGGTCTGTCTTGTTATTCATTTCCCCTATACATCATATGTTGCAACAGAGGTGAGTTTACTTTCTATGCATACAGAACCATATGGGTTGCATGGCACCTAAGTGATATCACCGTGCAATTTTAGTTCAACTCTTGAGGTTGCCTTACAAAAAGTATGATTTATTAGCTCTTTGTTTGCTGCCTTTAGTTCATTGTTAGAGGGCCAATATGATCAGTGGTGTAGTAGGCACTCATTATTGTTACGTGAGATCTTCATACATTAAGCACTGTTTGGTAGGTTGATATTGGTGAGCTTAAATTTATATCTTGTAAGAATTTCTTATTTGGGATCATTAGAATTTGGTTCAGTGAATTAGTGAATAAATTCTTAGCTGGATGGTATATGGTATATCTGAGTATTAAACATTCAAATTCCTTGAATAATGACTGGTGTTTAATGAATGATTTACCAAGCTAATGTTAGGTGCTAAGATGCTAAGACAAAGAAAAATGTTTAAGGACAAAAGATCCAGATATCACTGTGCAATTTTAGTTCAACTCTTGAGGTTGCCTTACAAAAAGTCTGATTTATTAGCTCTTTGTTTGCTTCCTTTAGTTCATTGTTAGAGGGCCAATCTGATCAGTGGTGTAGTAGGCACTCATTATTGTCACGTGAGATCTTCATACATTAAGCACTGTTTGGTAGGTTGATATTGGTGAGCTTAAATTTAGATCTTGTAAGAATTTCTTGTTTGGGATCATTAGAATTTGGTTCAGTGAATTAGTGAATACATTCTTAGCTGGATGGTATATGGTATATCTGAATTTTAAACATTCAAATTCCTTGAATAATGACTGGTGTTTAATGAATGAGTTACCAAGCTAACATTAGATGCTAAGATGCTAAGACCAAGAAAAATGTTTAAGGACAAAAGATCCAGAATCTGAAATACAAGTAGTGATGGAACTGATCCTACAAATAGGATTGAACAGGATTCTACATTTGTATTTTTTTTTAAATAGTTGTAGCCGTCGGATAAGCGACGGCTTGTAGATGTCAGTTAAGCGACGGTGACGGCCTGTAGGTGTCGCAAAAGAAACGGGTTTCACTGTCTTGTAGGTGTCGGTTAAGCGACGGAGACATCCTGTAGGTGTCGGTTAAGCGACGGGTTTCACTGTCCTTTAGGTGTCGGGTAAGCGACGGAGACGGCCTGTAGGTGTTGGTTAATCGATGGCTCAGTTTAAAATTTAATATGAATTAGATGTCGGATTACCAACGATGTACATTTAACTGATGGTAAGCTCAACTGTCGCTTAACCGACGGATTGGAAAGATGTCGAATAACCAACGCAAATACACCGACGCTTAAAAAAAATCATAGTGTCGTACATGCGACAGGGAATTGTCGAAAATCCGACAATACGGCCGTCGGATTTTTGGCCGAAATGTACTAGTGTAATTCACAAATTGTGCACCATGATGCTTTGCCATTCTTCATGTCATACGAGAAATGTTTTGTTGTATGTTCTCCATGTTCTTGACAAATGTCGTAGTAGCATTTTTTCTAAAAAAATGGACATCCTATCGACTTATGTCTTGTCAACAGTTATCTTTAGTGTGTCCGGATGTGGAGCATTTTGTGCACCAAACATCCTAATTTTTGAGGTTTATATCTTTCAAATATTGCTGCATGATTTATAGCTATTCTTATAGCCAAGTGTCGATAGGATATGTTGGGAAATATTCATCCATCTCTACTTGTAGAGATTTGGTGAGTGCGTCTTCGTATGTCTTAAACATCTCCAAGCTTATGTGCCACTGGATTTTCTATGATAGACCTGCCAAAAACCACTGAATTAATAATTGTTCATCAATTACATAGTCTAGTTGTCTGAGGAGGTCTTTCCATCTCTTATCATATTGCTGGATGAACTCTGCTAGTTTCTAAGATGTTGTTTTCAGTTTTTTGGCTGCAAGATGTTTTGCATCTGGTGTTTTAAAGAAAGATAAGAATTGTGCCTTAATGTCTGCTTTGGATTCTTAGGGATTTGTCTCGATATAAGTCATATACAAAGTCAGTGCTCTTTTTCATAAAACACCAGCGAATTGCGCCATTTGTCGCTCTTCGACTGTAACTTGATTTTCCTCCCATATTGACTCACAGACAAACCAGTGTCATCTAGGGTCTTCATCACCCTCATAGAGGGGAATATGTGTCAATCCATGACCCATGTCGGTGTCGCTGTCTCCTCTGGCAGGTGGTGGGGGTGGTAGTGGGATACTCTACGTATTGCTTTGTTCACAGTTGTTGTCAATGAAACTGTTGTTCCTGTCGATCGTTTTGTTTGTCATTTCTTCTTCAACAAGTGGTCGGGTCGGGTCGACTTCTTCTGTCGATGTCCAACTGCATTGATGTGTCTGCAGGTCCGACTGTTCTGAATTTTGCAAAGCTGTGTTCGGAAGGGGGGGTGCTCCTTCATGTGTCGGGTAAAGTAAGTGGATACTTCAGTTGGAAGGGTATTCCTAAAGTGTTACCCAATTTCCTTACTTTGGTCGATGGATTACTAAATGATTATCTTCATTTACTTCATCGTCTAGTCAGCTCCATATACCGAACTTGCCAGCTCTTAGTCATAGGTCTTCTTCAACAATGGATTGAATTTGGGTACTCGGATCCATTGGAGACAAAGGTCTTACCTCTTGGGGAATTTCTAGTTGGAGAGCTTCTCACTGCTCTATCTGCAAGTCTTCTTCCATGGGTGATGCCTCTTCATCCACGCCTTCTTCCTATCGATCATGACCCAAATCTGGCGGATTTCTTTCTTGTTCTGTCATCACAGTGGTCATTCTTCTTTGTAGCGCTATAATATGCTCTCCTCTTTCTTCCCTTATTTTTAGCCTCTTCTCCCCTTCTAACCTCTGCAAATCCAACGTACTTTTATGTGTCACTGTCCATTCAATTTCCTTCTTAGGTCAACTTTTCATTGCTGGTGATGTTATTTTTAGTCGACTAGAATCCTTTTTACCTTACGACAACACATGACCAACTACCCCCCTTATCCTACCGGATGCTTTAGAAAGTTCATATAGTTCTGTTTATTTTCTTAAGAAGTACTCCCACTCCCTTTCGGCAATAAATTTTTCCCACTTCTTCTGTTTCTCCGCCCAGTTAGAATTTGGTGGCGGTTCACGTAGTGATGGATGGGGCTCTACAATATGGCCCACTCCCTTCTCAATTAGGAATTTGAACAAAAGGGTCGGTAAGGAGCAAAGGAACTACTTGGTGAGGTCTGTATAAAACATTTTCTCAATGATTTCGACCGAAACACTTTCCTCCACTACCTGTTCTTCGTAGAATTCATTTGTGATCTTTTCAAACCACTCTAACAAGTTTGTTTGCCTGCCTTGAATCAGTTTCTCCAATAGTTCTTGGTATTTAGTTGCTTCTGTATTTTTCATCTAGAATTTTTTTCAAAATCTGAGGTACCGATTCTACAAACTTCTCATGTGTTTTAGTGAAGAATTTATCCTTCGCCTGAGAAATGGTCAATCTGTTTCTCCTTGCGTAGTTCTAGAAATAATTTGGTATCTTACGCTCCCACCAATTCTTAATCTAGTGCTCTGATATCATCTGCTTATGGTCATTATGTTCGTATATGTACTACTAATAATGGAACCAATGTTGTAATCTCACATATCACAATGGGTTACCAATAATACACATAGAAACATATAACCATAACAGACACAAGAGATAGAATGGTAAGGTAGAGTAACAGTTGTATTAATAAGTCACATGAGGGTCCATACATACATCAAACTGAACCAAATTCGCATCTAGCTCAACAACCTAATATATATGATTACAAATGGTTACAAGTAACTACATGTCGGTTCAGTCAATCGACATGACTTTATGTGGCCGAACTAATCTCCAATTAGTCAGCTACTAGACTATTCGACTCACCGACTAGCTCCTCCAACAAGCACTCATGAAGAAGGTAGTCGGCACTAGATCTGATCTGAAATGTCATCTGAGGGAGGAGGGAAAGGATTTGCATGAGGGGATTTCATTATTTCTTTGTCTTCCTACATAGCTTTCATTTTTTCTCTTTGCAACCTCCGTCATTTCAGGGTGCCAGTTCTCATAATACTGTCGTATACCATTATGTTTCAGGCTATGTGAACGGTCCTTTCTCATCTCTTCATAGAGCTAAGTCAAGCCCACATCATGGCCCTCCATTAAACCTATGCCGACAACCTATGCAAGCATTAAAACCTACATATCATCCTTTCCTAAGGCGGATCATGGGAACACATCAAGGCCAGATGTAATACTCCAAAAATTCGTAAAAATTTAAAATTTTTCCTATGACATTAAATGTTTGCAATCGTCACTACCAAGGAACATTTAAATGTTAACGGTTAACATAATCAGACTTAACTAGAACTGATTCTTTTGTTAATTTCTAGATCTGCATACTTAATTATTTGCTTTCATAAATCATTGTTAAGGATTTGATTTAGCAGGTTATGATTTGGAACAACATACATTGAAACAACTGTTTAATTACTAAGTGCTACAGTCTGTTTTACAGTTTGTGAAAATATGAAGGAACTTTAGTTGAGTTTGAGGCTTACTTAGTTTTTTAGCTAATGCAGTGAAGTGATGCTTCTTTTACACGTCTTATACAGGTAAGATGTTTTGTAACCAGTTTCCAAATCGAGATTATTATCTCAACTAGAATAAAATATAATGCTAGTAAATTTGTTTATTTTACATGTTTAATCAAAATAAATGAGGTATTGTTGATCTGTAAATTTATGTTTTAATTAATTTTCTCGTAAACATAAGTATTTATAAAACTGAACAAAATCCAATTGTTCTTCCACTTCGCTTCAACTATAAGTTGTTCATCTAACTTTTATCTATCTATTATTAGTTTAGGTCCTGTATGCAATTCTAGTGAAAGGTAATTTGTATAGCGGGTCCTTTAATACCTTATTACTTGATACCATGGTAATTCAAGGGTATTTGTTTCAACAATTATCTAGTTAAGTAAACTTAGGAAAACCTAAATCTAAGTATAGTCATAAGGTATAATGATTACCATTCACACATGGAACTAAAAACTTACTGCAGAAGACAGTCTACTAACTGTTTTAGTACTTACCAGGTAGAGATGCAATACTACGAATTTTATATCACTAAACTATAGTATTACTGCTTTTTGTTTAAAGAAAGAAAAGATTATTTTCTACAAATCTATCCAACCTAACCTTCGTATGATCTTCATCTCACAAGGGGATATGAAAAATATTTAATATCTTATAACAAAGCTAAGTTTAATACCTAGACTAAGAATTAGGCTATGCATCTTTCTATACTTGCAAGCACACATACATAAGTGTTTTTAACCGATGTATCTTCATAAAGTTTCTTACAAGGTCTTTTTACAATCTTATGGTTTATCTAAAGGTGTTGTTTATTATGCTAATCAAGGTTAAATAATTCTTCACACAAGTTTTTTTTACCCGTTTCCAAAGATTATAGAACATAAATGTAAACCCTATCTTATGTAAATACTACCTCCCTACATTCTTCTTTGGGGTTATAATATGCATATTATAATGAAAAGATATTGAATGCTATGAAAAAGGTTTTAACCATAGTTTGTTTATAAAACACTATTGTGTGCAGGCTGCTTCAAAAGGGGTCTCGAACTAGAGTGCAAAACCCACAACTTGAAAAATATTTTACTACCACGTGGTAGAGGGTTGTTAGTTAGGGTTTTGAATTTGGGATCTCACCATATAAGTTTCCCCAAAACCCTAAAAAATCACATTTTACCTTACTTCTTGTCTCTGTTGTGGAGTGGGAGAGCCACTGGCTCATGGCCGCAAGGTCTTGATGTTATTCCTTTAACTCTTTATGTGCAGGCCTCCTTTTTCCATTTTGATTTCATCTGTGTGTAAGGTTTACGTGGCCACTGCTTAATCTATGTATGAGACCTCTGTCACTGTTACTTTACCTTTGCAATCTATACCCATCGTCGTTACCTTGCCTCTGCAAGTGCTACACTTTGTGTACCGGTGCAGTGGTGAACTTGGTAGTGTGATCACGGTTCTTGGTTCATCGTAGTGTGGTCTTGATTATTTATTTAATGTTCTCATTGAGTGTATGATTATCTGCCTTCACTGCTTGATTTCTAGTGTGGGCTTGATTTTCGTTCATATGGTTTTTGACTTTGGGCTTGCACATTACTCGTTGGGGTTTTCTTGACCATATCTCTCCTTGTAGCTCAACGTACCCTTTCTCGTGGCTAGGGTATGTTCATTTCACCATTACAGGCTGAGAATCAACTCTTCAGATAAGAAATTTGGTTTTAAACAATATTATAACTCTTATGTATTATTAACTGATTATTATATTTGTTAATTGCAAGAGTTTAACATTTAGTGGGTTTTTTTATTGTGTAGGCTCTCGAATTAGTCACTATGTGCTGAAAGAAACCACCAAACGGGCTCCACATTGGCGTTCCTCCTGGTAAGCCTCAGTCCTACCTGAGGTCCTTCTGTGATGGTTGTATGGAGTTTAGTATCTGTAATTCCACCGAGATGCAGCTCCATTTCTTGGTTATCAGATATCTTGAATGTTTAGGAAAGCCATGTGGCTGAGACTATAATGTGTTGATAAGAAAATTTTGAAGCCCTAGCGGCCGTAATGTGATGAAATAATTCGGGGCCTTCATGGATGTGACTTGATAAAATACGTATGTGGCCTTCTCGGCTGTAGTTTGATTACAGAGTATGTTATTTTTTAACAGGATTTTAAGCCATGAATTTTGTTGTAAAGAGGCCATTAGGCCGTAACTTGTATGGATATAGAAGTGGTTTTGATAAATGAAGTTAGGGTTTATATGTTGCTTATATTTTGAATAAGATTAAAAGCTTACTATGTTGTAACTTATCTAATTGATAATATATATACATACTATGTTTTTAAGAATAATGATGGAAGGCTGTGAGATTTATCAGTTCTGGTTTAATTCTCAATTTCTTGTTTAAATTTTAATTTTTAAGAAAATTCCTTTATTAAACCTATGATTTTTCGATTTTGATTAGCACAGGGAAAGTTCAAATTGTTGGTTGTAAACCAACGTTTAAAAATTGGTTCTCTGTCTATAAAAAAATTACTCAGAGAATAAGTAAAAGAAGGTTTTTATTAAATTAACCTGCATTTTTATTGTATTCTCATGTTGGAATGTTTTAAAAAGGTATTCACTTAAGTTATCTTGGTTTATATTTATCAAACAGTTTTAATACTGTTCTTATGAAAAGCTTATTTAAATCTGCTTATTATAAATTAGACACTTGTGTTTTATTTTTAAAGAATGTATGCTTTAAGTAATTTTGGGTGAAACTGTATAATTCCTCTACTGGTAAAAGAGGAGGAAATGAAGGTTATATTAGAGAGTTTCTCCAAAATAGGGTTTTTATAAAATCCTAATTACTTCTAAATTATTACAAAGTTTAATATTTAATTATAATGTGTTTCAAGTTTCATTCTTACTTAGATTAATGATGAAACTATCTATGTAATTTCTAGCCTCAATTTATTGTTTCTTTAAGTTAATCCTGTGTATTTATTTTCTATTTTTATAATGTCCTTTAGTTACTATAATAATAGGCTTATAGTAAATAATTTTACCACTCTGTAAATAAGTGCACAAACTAATTATATATATATATATAAATCTTTCTTAGAGAGAGTTTTGTTTATTTTATGATAATATACGGTCTAAGGAAGATTTTTGAAATAGAAAGGAAAACTTACTTTTGATTAACCCTATGAAATCTGTAAAAGTTAAATAAACACATTCAAGCACACTTCATTTGATTATCTATCATAAATTAATCTAACCTATTGTACTAGAGTACTACCTTTAAGAAGGTGTGGAAAAATACAGTTAGGTATTTATTTATTTATCAGTAAAATTGGAAATTCTTCTATCATTTATCCTAATCTATATCTAATCGAGATTTTGACTATCTTTTCACAGTAAAATATTCCATTCAATAATTCTAATAATAGAAGAACATAAGCATAAAACATTATTCCTTAAGTTCAATCCTTCTTGATCCTAAATATGCAATTAGAAATTAGAATAAACATGTAGAACCAGGAAATTTAGAAGAGGAGACAACAGCTTAAGGAACCTGTTCCTCCCAACCAACTCTTGGAGATAATTGAACTACAAATCTTAGGACCCCCGAGCATGTCTTCTGGTCCACCTGTTAGAAGTACTAGATGAGAGATCTAATTTAGTAATCCTATGCAACTCTACTCAGTATTCAGCATTAAATCTGTTCTGCTTGCAGCAGTATGAACTCAACTTAAAATAGCTGCACTAGTTTAGAACTTCAATACTTTTCAGTCAAAACAACTTCTGCTAGTTCCCTCCATCGAATTTTCTTGTGCACTAAATTCCCTCAGAATTTTCACAAGTGAAGAATGAGCATACTTAGCTCTATTCAATGGGAAGTTTTATTAGCATGCCTAGGCCTTTTGGGTTAGTTTTCACTTAATGAGCCACCTGCTCTTATTCCACTTTCTTGGGGAACATGACCACAAAAATAGGGAAGTTTCCTCCTGCAACAACTAGAAGTAGTTTGAGAATGCTGCCAAGTGTCAATCATCTCTCAACCCAGCCTATTTCACCAAGTGACCAGTAAAACACTCATTTAACAGCCTCCTTAAGCTGTTGTCTCTTCTTTCATTTATTAATTAATAAAATATTCAGCAATTACATTCAATTATCCTTGACCCCACTTGGTCATTAATTACAAAATTTATAATAAAAATATAGCATAATGTTTCTTAAAACATAATTTTTTTTTGCAATTTGGGGCATGTGACATACACACCCCCTTAAATTATAACATCGTCCTCGATGTTATTTATTCTTTGTCCTCAGAATTGGATATGCAGCCCGCATATGACTCTCCAATTCCCAGGTGGCTTCTTCTGGACTAAAGTGCTTCCATTGCACCTTCACCTCACCAATGGTGCGGTTCTGAAGCAAGATCTCCCTCCTTTTGAGGATACAATCCGGTTCCACTAGAAAATCTCCTTTGGGTTCCACCTGCACATCATTCAAGTTTATAACATGAGGAGCATCATGTACATATTTTTTTAACATGAAGATATGAAAAAAATTATGAACCTTCTAATTTGGAGGTAAAGCCAATTGATATGTCACCTGTCCCATTCTGGATAGTATCTCAAAAGGTCTGCAATATCGAGGTGCCAACTTAGCACAACTTCCTAATCTTAGAGAGCTCTTTTTAGGCCTGACCTTTATAAAGACATGTTCACCCACCTGGAACTCTTTATGAGTTCGTTTAAGATATTCTTGACTTTTCTGTCTGTCTTGCGTAACTTTCAAGTTACCTTTCACCTGTTTTACAATTAACTCCATCTCTTTTAGCAGTTTAGCTCCTAATATACTAACCTGTCAACTGGATTACTCCATGAGATGGGGATATCGCACTTTCTGCCATACAAAATTTCAAATGGACTATATCTTGTTGAAGCTTGGTAGTGATTATTATAAGCAAACTCTACCAGGTGTAAGTAATATTCCCATTTACCTAGTTGTTCTTTAACATACATTCTGAGCATATATTCCAACACTTGATTCACTCTTTCATTTGTCCATTCGTCAGGGGATGAAAAGAGGTACTGAAATTTGAAGTAGTATTCAGGCCTTTAAACAAAGACTTCCATAAATTGCCCGTAAACTTAGCGTCTCTGTCTAAAATTATTACTTTCAGTATCCCATGTAAATGAAATATTTGTTTCAAGAATATATTAGCAATATTAGCAGCCTTGTAAGTGGTTTTTACAGGTATAAAATGAGCTACTTTACTAATCTTATCAATGGCTACCATTATCGAGTCATTCAGATTTTGATTTCTAGGTAGACCTGTAATAAAATCAAGACTCATTATTTCCCACTTCCAGCGAGAGATAGGTAATGGTTGTAGTAAGCTGGCTGGATGCTGGTGTTCAGTCTTAACTTGTTGACATTCAAAACACTTGGCAATGTATTCTTCCAGTTCATTCTTCACATTTGGCCAAAAATAATCCTTCCGTAACATGGTTATAGTCTTCTGATAACAAGGATGTCCTGATTAAGGGGTCTTATGAATTTCATTTAAAATCAGTAACTTAATCTTAGGTACATTAGGTATATACAACCTGTCTTTATATAGTAATAATCCTTTTTCATTTAGAATATACCTTGTACTTAAACTTTCAATGATATTTCCTATTACTTTTTCTTGTAATTTCTGATAGTTTTCATCCAATCTCACTCCTTCCTCTAGCTGTTCTTCTAAATATTTTTTATAAGTGCTGATTGCTGCTACAAATTTAGTTTTGCATTTCTGCTTAGAGCATCAACAACCTTATTTTATTTTCCCTTAATATGTTGGATTTCAAAATCGTACTGGCTAAGGAAAGCTAGCCAACTAGCTTGCCTTGTGTTTAAGTTAGGTTGATCCAACAAATATTTTAATCCTTTCTTATCTGTCATTAATATAAATTTTCTTCCAATTAAGTGATGGTGCCACATCTTCAAAGCATGTATGACAGCAGAAAACTCTAAATCGTAGGTTGCGTAGTTTTTCTCATGAATCTAAATCTTCCTAGACTCATATGCAATTACGTGTCCTTCTTGATTTAAAACTCCATCTAGACCATCGTTTCATGCGTCAGTGCATACTATAAAGTATTTGTTAGGATCAACAATTCTTAATATTGATGCAGTAGTTAGTAATTTTTAAAAATTTTAAAACTTTATTCACACTTTTGATTCCACTCGAATTTCTTCTCTTTCTTCTTTAAATAAGTTGTGGGATTTGCAATTCTTGAAAACCCTGCAATGAATCTTCGATAGTAGCCAGTAATCCCCATGAATTATCGTACATCAGTCACGTCTTTTGGGACTAGCCATTCTTCAATTGTCTTTATCTTTTTTGGATCAACTGAGATCCCTTCTTTAGTTACTACATTGCCCAAGTACTATATTTTATCCTTAAAGAAATCACACTTACTAAATTTAGCATAAAGCTGATGTTCTCGCAATTCTTGTAAAACAATTTTTAAGTGCTCCTCATGTTCTTCTTTACACTTAGAATAGATTAGAATGTTGTCAATGAATACCACCACGAATTTATCAAGGTATTTATGAAATACATTATTCATTAAGAACATGAAGATAGTTGGGGCATTAGTAAGCCCGAATGGCATAAAAACAAACTCATAGTTACCATATCTGGTCATAAAAGTTGTTTTAAAGATGTCTTCATATTTGATTCTGACCCGGTGATAACCAGATCGCAAATCAATCGTTGAAAATATAGTTGCTCCACGTAGCTGATCAAACAGATCATCTATGCGGGGCAAAGGGTATCTATTTTTAATGGTCATTCTATTAAGTTGATGGTAATCAATGCATAAGCGTAGAGTACGGTCCTTCTTTTAAACGAAAAATAATAGGTGATCCCCAAGGAGACACGTTGGTTTTGATATACTTATTATCATTAAGTTCCTTTAAATATGATTTTAATTCATTTAGTTCCAATATATTCATCCGATAAGGGGATTTTGATCTGGGCACTGCACCAGGTACCAACTCAATAGTGAAGTCTAACTCCCTTTTTGGAGGCAGTCCCAGAATCTCTTACGGAAATATATCCGACTATACCCTCAGGATTGGAATATATTCCAGTTTCAGTTTATCTTTGTTATTAGTATGTTCTTCATTAATTAGAGTTACATCAAAGGCTTTACAACCCTTTCGAACAACTCTCTTTAATTGCAAAGCATAAATTTGTCTGACAGTTGTTTTCCTAGGGATTCCTGTTACGATTAATGTTTCTCCTTCATTATTAACACAAGTAAAAGTTTTATTGAAACAGTTCAGAACTACTCTATGCTATTATAACCATTCCATACCAATTAACATGTCATAAGAGCCTAAAGGAAGTACATTAAGCTTCACAAAGGTTTCAAACTAATCCATACTTACAATACATTCTTTTACAAAACTAATCACTTTTCTTTTTGCTCCAGTAGCTAAATGAACTAACCATGACTTTGCAAACTTTTCTACTGATAACTTGAATTTTTATACTAAATCGGGAGAAATGTAACTCAGGCTAGCCCCTGGGTCAATTAATATAGAAATAGGTGTTTGATTGAGCTTACCTTCTACTTCAACCATGGAAATTTGAGAATCCGCCTGCCTGTTTTCTAGTGCTGTGTTGATCCTGGGCATTGTCCTTGCTAAGTCACCAACAGTCATCTATTCTTGCACCGTATGTATGTTACTGATAGTCTTTTTTCTGTTAGGGAAAAATGATGCATAATGAGGCCCATTACACTCCCAACATTTTACTGGTTCTTTACGTTCGTTATTCTTAGTGTAATTGCTGTGATTATTAGCAAGTTCTTTATTTCTAGGGCCATTAGGGTTTAACTATGAATTACCTTCGTTTCCTTGGAAATTTTTATTAGGAAAATTATATGTCTTATTATTCCTAAAAGTGTGGTTAGATACGGAAACCTTCTTCTTTTGTTCAAAATTATTAGACCTTTTAGCCTTCCAATTTGACATGCTTTCCTTTTTGCGGTTCTGCTCATAGCAAAAATTCGCCTTTCGCATAGCCTCCTCTAAGGCTTTTGGATTGTCATATTCAATTCTGTCTTTAATGTGAAAAGGTAAACAACTTAGAAACCACTGTACCTTACGCTTCTCATCCACAATGTAAGGCACGTAATGTAGCAGACTTTAAAATTTACAGTTTAATTCTTTCATGTTCATTGTTCTGAGCTTCAGTTCATAAAATTCCTTAGCTCGCTCTTCGTAGTACTGTTTTGACAAGAACTTTTTTTTAAGTATTTCTTAAATGTACTCCAACTAATGCTATTTTCCCTAATACCTTTTACTCATTTTAGATCCTGCCACCAAATATCTACCTTCCTAGTTAAGTTGTAAATGGCCATTCTTGCTTTTAGTTGATTAGAGTAATTGTAGATTTGAAAATTCTTCTTCATCCTAGACAACCATGATTCAGATTCTTCTCCTTTTTCAGTTTCACCACTGAACATTGGTGGTTTAATCTTCTTAAATTCTCTTGAAATTTATTCATAAGGCTTAAATTTTCTTTTTCTTGAATGATAATTATCTTCACTACTATCACTAGTCTACTGATGATTCTTCCTATGTGAGTCACCATAAATTTCAAAGGACGAACTACTTTTGATTTTAGATGGTTTAGAATTTTTAATTTTGTGTTGGTAGGTCATATCTTCATATCCTGTATGTTTATCTTTTTCTTCATTTTGGAATTTTTCCATCAGTATATGGTTCACCTCCTCTTGAGCTCTCAGAATTCTTTCATTTTCCTTTTAACTGTTTCCATCTCAGTTCTTAATTATTTAACAATTTGTAATAATTATGAAGAATTGTTAGTTATTTCTTCCTGAATTGGTCCTCTTTTTGAATTACTCTGTTCATTAATCGGGGACTCTTTGTCTGCATATTCCTCGAGTCTTTCCATACCTGCAGTTTAGCTCAACAAACTTTTCTAGAAATAAAATTTCAAAAAGAAAATATTAATCAAATGCATTCATTTAATTTACTATTTGTCTATGCAGGTCGAGCCGCATTCAGGCCTAGTTTCTGAACGTGTGCTCTGACACCACATGTAATACTCCAAAAAATTGTAAAAATTTAAAATTTTTCCTATGACATTAAATGTTTGCAATCATCACTACTGAGGAACATTTAACGGTTAACATAATCAGGCTTAACTAGAACTGATTCTCTTGTTAAATTCTTGATCTGCATAGTTAATTATTTGCTTTCATAAATCATTGTTAAGGATTTGATTTAGCAGTTTATGATTTGGAACAACATGAATTGAAACATCTGTTTAATTACTAAGTCCTAGAGTTTGTTTTACGATTTGTGAAAGTATGAAGGAACTCCAGTTGAGTCCGAGGCTTACTTAGATGTTTATCTAATGCAGTGAAGTGATGCTTATTTTACACGTCTTATACAGGTAAGACATTTTGTAACCAGTTTTCGGATCGAGATTATTATCTCAACTAGCATAAAATATAATGCTAGTAAATTTGTTTATTTTACAGCTTTGATCAAAATGAATGAGATATCGTTGATATATAAATTTATGTTTTAATTAATTTTCTGGTAAACATAAGTGTTCATCTAACTTTTATCTATCTATTATTAGTTTAGGTCCTGTATGCAATTCTAGTGAAAGGTAATTTGTATAGCAGGTCCTTTAATACATTATTACTTGATACCATGGTAATTCAAGGGTATGTGTTTCAACAATTATCGAGTTAAGTAAACTTAGGAAAAACTAAATCTAAGTATAGTCATAAGGTATAATGATTACCATTCACAAATGGAACTAAAAACTTAGTGCAGAAGACAGTCTACTAACTGTTTTAGTACTTACCAGGTAGAGATGCAATGATACGAATTTTATATCGTTAAACTATAGTATTACTGCTTTTTGTGTAATTAAAGAAAATATTATTTTCTACAAATCTATCCAACCTAACCTTCATATGATCTTCATCTCACAAGGGGCTATGAAAGACATTAATATCTTAGAACAAAACTAAGTTTAATACCTAGACTAAGAATCAAGCTATGCATATTTCTAGACTTGCAAGCACACATACATAAGTCTTTTTAACCGATGTATCTTCACAAGTTTCTTACAAGGTCTTTTTACAATCTTATGTTTATCACAAGGTGTTGTTTATTATGCTAATCAAGGTTAAAGAATTCTTAACACAAGTTTTTGTTACCCATTTCCAAAGATTATAGAACATAAATGTAAACCCTATTTTATGTAAATACTACCTCCCTACATTCTTCTTTGGGGTTATAATATGCATATTATAATGAAAAGATATTGAATCATATGAAAAAGGTTTTAACCATAGTTTATTTATAAAACACTATTGTGTGCAAGCTGCTCCAAAAGGGGTCTCAAACTAGACTGCAGAACCCACAAATTGGTAAATATTTTATCGCCATATGGTAGAGGATTGTTGGTTAGGGTTTTGACTTTGGGATCTCACCATATAAGTTTCCCCAAAACCCCAAAAAATCACATTTTACCTTACTTCTTGTCTCTACTGTGGAGTGGGAGAGCCGCAGGCTCATGGCCACAAGGCCTTGATGTTATTCCTTTAACTCTTTATGTACATGCCTCCATTTTCCATTTCGATTTCATCTATGTGTAATATTTATGTGGCCATTTCTTAATCTGTGTATGAGACCTCTGTCATTGTTACTTTACCTCTACAAGTGCTACCCTTCATTGTTACCTTGCCTCTGCAAGTGCTACCCTTCATGTACTGGTGCAGTGGTGAACTTGGTAGTGTGAGCACGGTTCTAGGTTCATCGTAGTGTGGTCTTGACTGTTTATTTAATGTTCTCGTTGAGTGTATGATTATCTACCTTCACTGCCTAATTTCTAGTGTGGGCTTGTTTCTGGTTCATAGTGGTTTTTGGCTTTGGGCTTGCACATTAATCATTGGGGTTTTCTTGACCGTAGCTCTCCTTATAGCTCAATGTACCCTTTCTCGTGGCTAGGGTCTGTTCATGTCACCATCACGGGTTGAGAATCAACTCTTCAGGTAAGTAATTTGGTTTTAAACAATATTATAACTGTTTTTCATTATTAACTAATTATTATCTTTGTTAATTGCAAGAGTTTAACATTCAGTGGGTTTTTTTATTATGCAGGCTCTTAAATCGGTTGCTTTGTGCTGAAAGACACCACCAAAAGGGCTCCACATTGGTGTTCCCCCTGGTAAGCCTCTGTCCTACCTGAGGTCCTTCTGCGATGGTTGTATAGAGTTTAGTATTTGTAAATACAGCGATATGCAGCTCCATTTCTTGGTTATCAGGTATGTTGAATGTTTAGGAAAGCCATGTGGCCGAGACTGTAATGTGTTGATAAGAAAATTTTGAATCCCTAGCATCCATAACATGATGAAATACTTTGGGGACTTCATGGCTGTGAGTTGATAAAATACTTATGTGGCCTTCTTGGTCGTAGTTTGATTACAAAGTATGTTATTTTTTAACAAGACTTTAAGCCATGACTTTTGTTGTAAAAAGGCCATTAGGTCGTAACTTGTATGGATACAATAGTGGTTTTGATAAATGAAGTTAGGGTTTAGATGGTTCTTATATTTTGAATAAGCTTAAAAGCATACTATTTTGTAACTTATCTAATTCATAATATATATACATACTGTGTTTTTAAGAAGAAGGATGGCAGGCTGTGAGATTTATCTGCTCTGGTTTAATTCTCAATTTCTTGTTTAAATTTTAATTTTTAAGAAAATTCCTTTATTAAACCTATGATTTTTTTTTTTTTTTTGATTAGGATAGGGAAAGTTCAAATTGTTGGTTTTAAAGAAGCGTTTAAAAATTGGTTCTCTATCCGTAAAACAATTATTCAAAGAATAAGTAAAAGAAGGGTTTGATAAAAATAACCTACGTGTTTACTGTATTCTCGGGTTGGAATGTTTTAAAAATGTCTTTACTTAAGTTATCTTGGTTTATATTTATCAAACAATTTTAATACTGTTCTTGTGAAAAGCTTATTTAAATCTGTGTATTATAAATTAGACAGTTGTGTTTTTTTTTTCTAAGAATGTATGCTTTCAGTAATTTTGGGTGAAACTGTATAATTCCTCTGATGGTAAAAGAGGAGAAAACGAAATTTATATTAGACAGTTTCTCCAAAATAGGGTTTTTATAAAATCCTAATTATTTTTAAAATATTAAAGAGTTTAATATTTAATTATAATGTGTTTCAAGTTTCATTCTTACTTAGATTAATGATGAAACTAGCTAAGTAATTTCTAGCCTCATTTTACCATTTCTTTAAGTTAATCCTACTTATTTATTTTATGTTTTTATAATGTCCTTTAGTTACTATAATAATAGAATTATAGTAAATAATTTGTCCACTGTGTAAATAAATGCATAGACTATATATATATACATACATATATATATATCTTTCTTAGATATAGTTTTGTTTATTTTATGATAATGTACCGTCTAAGGAATATTTCTGAAATAGAAGGGAAAACTTACTTTTGATTAACCCTATGAAATTTGTAAAATCTAAATAAACACATTCAAGCACACTTCATTTGATTATCTATCAGAAATTAATCTAACCTACTGTACTAGAGTACTACCTTTAAGAAGGTGTGGAAAAATACAGTTAGGTATTTCTTTATCTATCAGTAAAATTGGAAATTATTCTATCATTTATCCTAATCTATATCTAATGAATATTTTGACTATCTTTTCACAATAAAAGATTCCATTCAATAATTATAATAACAGAAGAACATAAGCATAACACATTATTCCTTAAGTTCAATCCTTCTTGATCCTAAATATGCAATTAGAAATTAGAATAAACATGTAGAACCTGGAAATGTAGAAGAGGAGACAACAACTTAAGGAACCTGTTCCTCCCAACCAAATCCTGGTGATAGCTGAACTGCAAATCTCAAGACCCCAAAGCTTGTCTTCTGGTCCACCTGGTAGAAGTACTGGGTGAGAGATCTAGTTTAGTAATCATGTGCAACTCTACTCAGTATTCAGCAATAAATCTGTTCTTCTTGCAGCAATATGAACTCAGCTTAAAATATTTGCACTAGTTCAGAACTTCAGCACTTTTCATTCAAAACAACTTATGCTAGTCCCCTCCAGCAAATTTTCTTGTGCACTAAATTCCCTCAGAATTTTCACAAGTGAAGAATGAGCATCCTTAGCTATATTCAATGGGAAGTTTTATTAGCATGCCTAGGTATTTTGGTTCAATTTTCACTTAATGTGTCACCTGCTCTTGTTCCACTTTCTTGGGGAACATGATTACAAAAATAGGGAATTTTCCTCCTGCAACAACTAGAAGTATTTTGAGGATGCTGCCAAGCGTCAATCTACTCTCAACCCAGCCTATTCCACCAAGTGACTAGTAAAACACTCATTTAACAACCTCCTTAAGTTGTTGTCTCATCTTTCATTTATTAATTAATAAAATATTCAACAATTACATTCAATTATCCTTGACCCCACTTGGTCATTAATTACAAACTTTATAATAAAGAGATAACATAATTTTTCTTAAAACATAAAATGTTTTTGCAATTTGTGGCATGTGACACCAGATGGCATTTTTCATGTACTAAAACCTCCAGGTCGAACCCACTTGGGAATCATACCAATTAATTGTTGATTTTCCATGTTTCGGGGAATGGGCTACTTGCTGCTTTGGGCTCCAAGTGTGTTAATTGGGGTACCTAGTGTCGCGTAGGCTAGACAAGCACCTGCATATAGGGATTGGATATCTTGTGAATCGAGCGCACTACAACTCTAGATCAATCGGTTCTGAAAGGGTTGTCCAAGATTTCCATCACAGAGCGGAAGGTCACCCCTAAGCCCTTCATTTTCCAAAAAGTTAGCTAGAGCGTTGGATTTTCTCTTAACATGATGGTAGGTGGTCGAGCTGATCACCTCCAAGATTTGTCTCAAACGAATGAAACTGTGCTCCAATCTCCAACTAGTAGAAATTTTGGATATTTACACACCATTTTGAATTTTGGTGGCTAGAGCCAGGATCATCTGAGAGTCTCCCTCCGCAATAATAGGGAGGAAGTGTTGATTCTTAGCTATGGATATACCTTCTATGAGGCCTTCTAGTTCTGCCACATTTTTGTGTTGAGACCCAAGCCACCAAATAATATGAGTATTATTTTACCCACATGGTTTTGAATGACTCTTTCGAAACCATATATACCAGGATTTCCTTTTGAGGCTCCATCAAAGTTGAGTTTGAAGACACCAACCCGATGGGGGGGGGGGGACCATCTCTTAGGGTTCAATAACCCTCTGAAGGGCCTCACACTAGTGGTGGGGGCATGAAGCAGCATGAAGTTCTAGTTAATAAAAATGTTTTTCTCAACTGTTGTCGAGGGAAACTCCGAGACATGCCACACTTTCAAGAAGGTGGTGTCTTGTATATTTTTTTTAGTTCCGTCCATATTGTGTCCAGTGTTGTTTTTTGGTCCTTGAATATTCTGGAATTTCTTTCCTTACATATGCTCCAAACCAAGAATCCTGGGGAGAGTTCCCAAATTCTGTTGAGAAGGGCGCTTTGGAATGGAGTTGTCTCCCATCTTTGCAAAGTGCTTATGATATTATGCTTTTGTCTGTTAGTTCTCCAGAATATTTCTCCAATGTGGTCCCAAAGCTGAGAATCCAACTTGTAGGAGTCGAGCAAGTGATTTATATGTTGCATAGGATACATAATGCAGGACCTTGGAATCCCCTTTTTTGTAGATTGTCCCAAGTAAGGATGCACTTGGTTCACTGTGAGTTCAACCTCTTGGAGCGAGATGATTTGGATGAGCGTTGTATTTTTATCCACTGTGACTATACTAGGGATACTTTGCAAGTAAAAGTGCATTATGACCCAAAACGTTCGATTGCTGCAACCTTGACTTTGAAATCACTCTGCCACGTCTCCAACAACATCAGTCTCCTTTGGGGTTGATGGGAGACTCTTAAAATTGTTTGACTACAAAATTTCCTTCACTGATACCACCCTGATTTATTCCCTTCGATCAAATTACCCATTGGGAACAAATTTCATGAAACCAAACTTCCATATTTCGCCCCAAATTCATCACGTTAGTCTAATACAATCAAAATCCATGTGGAGAACCAATCCCTTCCTAAGTTGGAAAAATATTTTTGTATTGTTGGGAGAACATATAGAAATTATCCATCTAGTTTACATTGTCCACGATTATTTTCAATGGATAGTGTAATTATTCCATACATCTATGAAGTTGAATTGGAGGGCCATGTTGGCATGATGTATGGATATAAACATTGGTTATGGATATCCAAGTATATACCAATTATATATAGATATGGAATTTTTGCAAATTATGAAAAAATGAAAGAAATCAATCAACTTAAATTGATGGAAGGTCAAAAGCTTTGGTAATGTTGTTGGGTTTATAAATAGTTTGTATCCTGGAATCATGAACAAGCTACCCAATTATGTGTTTTAGGAGCATGATGGAAATAGAGTTGTGATTTGTGCATGCAACTATGACATATGGCTCAAAAGTCCCATGAACGTTTTCCACGAAAAAGTTAAAATCACATTTTTTCGTGGAAAATAGTTAAAAGTTTTGGAAAATTTTGAAAATGCCCTCGATGATTGTCACTCTAGAGACGTTATGCACTTTTTGTCGCTATAGCGACGAACTTTCATTGAAATAGTGACAAAAACATGGAATTCATTGGAAATGTGATGAAAACATGTCATTCGTTGGAATAGCAACAAAACAGTGCCATTAGTTGGAATAGTGACAAAAACATGCCATTAAGGGAAGGATCTAACATAGTGTCTTTGTGGTTGAAATTTCCTTATCTTACTTTGGAATTCTAGCATGAGGAGGTCTTTAGGGCCATAGGAGATCAAATTGGGAGATACATTATCATGAATGAAAAATAAAAAAGTGTGGATGGGTCTTTGAATGGTACGCCATTGGTAGACATAGACCTAGGAAATTGTCTCTTGAATGGACTTGACATTGAGGTATGTGATCCATCATATACAAAAGAACTAGACTATATAAATATCCCATCCAAGGGTGCAAAATGTAACAAGTATAAGCATTTAAAAATATTAAGGTGCATTTATTGTTTAATATTTCAATATTTAAAAATGTTACTTGTATAATAAGGACCTAAACACTCTAATTAGTGACTTAATATTTAATCAATAACTATAATCAATCACAATAATCAATCTCCTTCCATAGATGGTGTAAAATAAGCTAGAAACATCGACTCCCAACATCACTTTCCTAAATCTCTTCCTCCACATCATATAAACCTTGTTGTGCATATATGCATTTATTTGTGATGGGTATTTCAATGAGCATGCAATCATTGTGAGTATATGAATAAGAGATCATAATCATAAACATCACTATCCAAGAGGACCACCCTATCATAAATAAACTCAAGGACAAAATAGCTTTAATATATTCCTCTTTAGTAAAAGAGAACCGTGAAGATCAACATATTGATAAATGCATAAATAGGGCCTAGGATCCCATTAATTCAGTCACTAGTAATGTTAATCTATACCATGGGTTTGAGATCACAAACCTTGAGAAGGGAGAGAATGTAGCAATACTAGTTCAACGTGTAGTAAGTAACATTGAATTTAAGTACCACTAGTTGTTCGACCCAAAATCTTCTTGATTTGAGCTCAAATCACTTTTGGAAATAAGGGTATGTTGTGTCCCTAATGAAACCAAAGAATGGAATAATTACAAAAATAATCCATATACTTATTGTATATGTTAGACATTTGGGTCCCATAGTCTATTAGTGGCCTAATAGCTAATAAAGGTTCTTTTGTATACCAAGGCACACTTGCAGTGCATGCATTTTCACACTCAAGGCTAATTATGCACATATCTTCAACCTGGTAGTGTCACACTTAATTTTATGTGTGATAGAACCATGAAATCCATAATCATTGATGTCATCATTATAACCTCCCACTATTGTTGATGGAACGCGTTAAATTTCTTTCCATAAGTAGCATTTTCCTTAGATTAGGTGTGTGATTGTGTCTTTCCCACTAGGGGACTAAGATTTAGGTTGATTTCATTATATGTTCATGTGTTTTCCCCTCCCCTTTCCTAGTTATGGCCCTTCATCTATGGATTTTCCTTGGATCTACGATTTGTGGCCTTGAGAACAATTTCAGGGTCAATGACCCACATATTTTCTAGAAATGATATGATAAATGCTAGGGTCCATTCTGTGCCAATGCGACACTATGCTTATTCTCCTTCCATTCCATTTCTTGTTGTTCCTCCCTTTTGTTTTTACTTTATATTATGCTTTCTTGTGTGTACTAGGTTGTTTCTTCTACGTATCTCCCTTAAGATATTGGAATTCTATACTAGCTTTATATTTTGACTTACGTTGGAACAACATTAAATAACATCAAATTTTTTTATTGAAATGCACCCATGTATTTAATCAAAAAATTTGGACTCTTCTAGAATATTCCTAGTTGAACAACTCTCTTTCCGAACTAAATATTGAACTCTTGCACTAATTGTCCTTTCGTTTTCTTGAAGTAGTGTCGTACAATTTATTGATTCTCCTCACAACCAATTAGATAGAATTATTACTTTATCATGTCTTTGAATACTTACCTATTAGTCACTAGTGGCTTATTCTCTAACTCTCTTGTTGTTGCAAATGAGGTTCTTTGTCTTCGAGTGACCTCATGTACAATGAAGTATATTTCCATTTATTGTAGCCATTGACTCATCTTGATGGGATCCACTTCACCCACAGAAGTTTTGGTTTCCACCTTGGCCTCTACACATAAATGTATGTGTGGCTTGTTGTAGCTACATTCTCTGAAGCAGATATTTATTCTTTCACACAATAAATACTACCAAAACACTTGGAATATTAGATAAGCCATTAATAGGAAAAATATATGTTGATAATAAGATAGATAAGAGATGATAGGTTACAATGATGTCTTGGCCTTAAATATGGCTTGGACACTTGATGTTGAGGAGACACGTCTTTTCCTAATAACCTAACTATTAACTATTAATTATTTGTTTATTTAATTATTATCTTTATTTATGTTTGTTACATTGGCACTCTCTTAGAAAGGAGTTGTCCTCAAAGCCTTATAATGTTTTTGCATCATTTTTTGTGGTGTCGTAACTGATGAAACATGTGGATACGAACAGCTAAGAGTTGAGCATAACTTCCGATATGTGGATGAATCAATCCATCCCAAATTGATTTGTTCTGGACTATTGGCATTCCATACCGATCTATTATTAGGAGCTTTGATCACATTGGTACCATTAGCTTTCGACAGTTCCCAATTTTTAGGATATCGGTTTTCATGGTTGGGGTGTTGAGAGGGAATTTTCACAATGTTATTTTCTTTTATGAGTATCGCATTTTTAGAACTGATATGAGCTGGAAGTTGTATTTTCATCCCTTGATGTTTTAAGGTTTCATTATGTATATTTTCCAACTTGTTTTCTAACTATATGTTATCATTTTGAAACTTCTTAATCAATTCTACTTTCGATTTCCTGTCATCTTCAGACTTCTTAACTTGTTTCTTAAGATCTTCGTTATGACTTCTAATGTATCTATTTTCTTCCTGCTTGCATAGAATTTTTCCTTCAATGTATTTCGTAGATTCTTTTGTCTTCCTACTATTTTTCAACTTCTTAATTTTTGTGACCAGTGTCTTGTTATGATTTCTTAATCTGAAAATTTCTTTGGAATTGTTGGATAGTTTTTTATTACTCTTTGCGATCTCCAGCTTGTGTTCCTTTTTAGAGTCATCATTTTGTTGTTCAAGAACTTTTATCTGTTGTCGACATTAGCTAACCTCTCATTCTTGACTTTCTAATTTATGTCGTATCTGCATCAGTTCTTCATCCTTGTCACTAACAATTTTGTTCAAGCATATTATTTTCGCTTCGTAATCGTTTATTTTTTCTTTATATCTTGATTTTTCAATCTGTGATTGAAATCATTTTCGTCTTTTAATTCTTCAATTTGCGGAGATAATTTTTATATATGATTTTTCTGGTTGGAAATGTTTTTTTCCTTGTACTTTTCTTATATTTCATGTATTTCAATTATTACTTCAAAAATTTTATTCATTTCACGTAAATCTTCATTGTCTCTTTGATAGCGCTTTAACTTGGCTTCTAATTTCTCTATTTGTAGTCGCAAACCAACTTCCATGGTCTCTTATTTCTTCGACACTAGATGGTTTTCTGGACTATAGATGGTCTTCGATTTTGTTCTCTTTGTATTAGGTTAAATAACCTTTTTTTTCTTTTCTTTTTTTTCAAAAATAATAATAATTATTATTATTTTAGTTTGACTCTTTTTTACTTTTAGTTTTGCTCCTTTTTGTATAAAGTAATAATTGTAAATAACACAATTGTTAAATAATAATTATTGAGTAACTATTATTATTATTAACAATAATAATTACTACTATTATTAAAAATTTAATAATAATAACAAATATAATATATTACCAATTATTATTTAAAAATAATAATAAAGTACATATATCTTTTGTGAATTGGGTCCAAAGTTTTTTTGAGAAAAATATATAACAATAATAAATTTTATTATTACTAATAGTATTATTGATATATATTTTTTATGAATGGCATGTGAATTACGGTTTAAACACTAGAATTAAAAAAACCACTAATTAAAACATAACCGTGGGTGGATAAACCACTTGTGGTTTTACTCTTTTTTTTTACTTTTTTTTTTAACCTTCCTTTTTTTATGGCATCATTTTCCTTCTTCTTCTCTTTTTTTTTTACTTCTTAATTTTTATTTTTTCTTTTGAATTTCTTTTATTCTTTTACTTGATTAAAGACCATAATTTCAGGGATTCCCTAGGATTATGATTAAAAATGAGGATATGATCATTAATAGGACAAATAAATGTTGATAATATGATAGATAAGAGATGATAGGTTACAATGATGTCTTGGCCATAAATATGGCTTGGACACTTGATGTTGAGGAGACACATCTTTTCCTAATAACCTAACTATTAACTATTAATTATTTAATTATTTAATTATTATCTTTATTTATGTTCGTTACATTCTCCTACATTTTCCTCTACTTTTCTCTCTAGCTCTCGCTCTATCTATTATTTCGTTGGTTCCTTTGTTCCAATAGTGTGGTTTGAGGTTAATTATATTCCATTTGCTATTAACTGTTGTGTTACCATAGATCTATAAGTGTGGAGAATCTATTATTCAGCCAGTTAAATCTAACAATTGGGTCTTCTTCTTCATCCACTTCATGATGATGTCCTATCATTGTTGATGCTCTACTTCTATCTATCCCTGAAAAAAATTATTCTCCACTTCTTCTATAGTCACACCAAGTATTTACCATAGATGTCTCACCAAATGTACGTTAACAAAGGTTTTAATACGATGTATGTGTTTTATTGTATGTTATTAGAATGGCAAGCAGGTGCCATGATTTCTCATGGAAGTGGGGAATTACTATTTCTCATTATTGATTCCAAACTTTACAAGGATAGAATAGAGACCAAACTTCAAGGAAAGAATGTTGTAGAAATACAACTTATGGGGAAAATGTGAGAATGTGATGGTCATCGAAGAAATCAAGGATGTAATGAATGCAAAGAATGATAACAAATAATCTATTAAATTTAATAAAGATGTAGATAATTATGCAATAAAGATGGAAATTGTGAAGTTGTAGACAAGAATGCAAGAGACATGGAAAATCACACACTTGCAAGAATATTTCTAGCTATTAATATGAGAAGGTGGCCTTCCTAAGCTCATGTTCTAAAAACTTAGAAAAATAAGAGAGTTCATTATAGATACCTTAGGAGATCATTTATATCTAATAAATGAAGTATTGTATCTTGAAGAATGCTCTACTAATGAAATGAATTAAAAAATTAGCATTTTCCCTCAAATGGATGAATATGTAGTGCTTTCTCTATCATGATTTGTGGTGATTGTTTAAGTTAAAGATGAAATGCACAAGGCTGGGAAAAAGGGAATTTCCACTGTGAAAGTTATGAATAAACTAAGACAAATACATCCTACTCTGGTTAAGGATAACCTGGAGTGCTATCTTGTCAATAAAAATAGAGATGATAGAAAGGGAAATACATCATGTCCAAATGGATATTGGCATCTAGATACATCCTAGGAGGAAACCAATGGGGATATTGCTCTAAGGATGTCTAACACAAGAAGCGAATGGAATGATACGAAGTCCAACTTGAGAAGAAATGAGATATACTACATTGTCAAATATGCCAAGTCAACAAGAGTGACTTAAAGAATAGGGATAGCCTAAGTGGTAAAGATGTGCTACAAAAACATTTGTTAGAAATTCTTGCCCCTTTTATTCTTCAATGTTAGATTTTCAATGAAAATTTTTATTGATGTGTTAAGGATAAGGAATTATATATGTACTAAGTGAAGGGTTAAATGGATGCTTATACAATACTAGATAAAGTGGATGCTATCTCCCTTTTGTTAAGAATAATGAAAAACAATTGTGAACACGTTTATAGACAACTAGTTGTTCCATTAAGTGGATGTTTATGCAATAATGCAAGAATTGAATTTTGTAAGCTAATAAGGAAAGAACGAATATAATTTATCCCCACTAGTATCAATTAGTTGTATAACCTTATAGGCTTCCATATCATCCATGTACCTTTATGTATGTAATATTTTGGTTAAACAAAATTCTTGAAAAAGAAAACTAATTGATCTATCTTGTCTCAATTAGCAATCCCTATTCAAGAGAGTTACGGTTTGTGAGTGATAAAAACTCAAATATTGGGCCCCTCTCCCTTTGGGCCTTGTAGGGGGGTGATGGTGAAAGATCTAGGTTTTATGGTTATGGATTGAGGTTTGTCATTATAAGGTTATACTCAAGTACATTTTCTTACCTCATGTTTGTAGTAAGCAAATTGGCCACATATGTCTTTCAATAATTGCTTTATCCTTTAAGAATTGTAGTTTGTTTGTAAATTATTTAATACATTTTGTAAGGTAATGGTAGCTTTAGAAAGGGGACTATTAGTGATGGAGGTGTTTTTTTGGCCATAGGAATTAATCACTAGAGATGATTACCTTGAAAAGTTTTATTTTCAAATTCAACAAACTACCACTATAACCGAAAAGTAGACCTGACATCACGCAAACCAAATATACCAATAACTTGTGACTTAGCTAGGGTCAATACGTGCCAATCACACCGAAAGTGGAGTTTCTATCCTAGGGGTTTCCTACCCTTTGAGGTGTTAAACCTAATGGAATTGTATAAATTTGCAATATCTTTTTCAATAATATCATTTGCGAGGTGTTGAAGCCAATGGAATTGTACAAAGTTTAGTATCTTTTTCAATAGTTTCCTTTGCAATAGGGAAACCAACCCCTACACAAATATAAAATCAACTAAGAGAGACGACATATAATTGGTTTAGTAGTGAGTGTTATTTATGGTTATTTAAAGTGGAATTTGATTCCTATGTTGTCCCTCCTTGTCAATATTCAATTTAGTTGGTATACATACTTATTCCTCCAAGTTAGAGTTGATGTTGGTGTTATTATCTTACTCCTCCATAACAAAGAGAAGGGGTTTGATAGAATTGTAGATATAACTAAAATGCGGTTAATGGAGGAATAAGTCAACTCCCATATTTTATTGCAATTATTTCTTTACCTCTATCAATAAAATCAACTGAGAGAGATGACATATAATTGGTTTAGTAGTGAATGTTATTTATGGTTATTTAAAGCGGAATTTGATTCCTATGTTGTCCCTCCTTGTCAATATTCAGTTCAGTTGGTATACATAATTATTCCTCCCAGTTAGAGTTGATGTTGGTGTTATTATCTTATTTCTCCATAATGGAGATAAGGGATTTGATAGAATTGTACATATAACTAAAAGGAGGTTAATGGAGGAATAACTCAACTCCTATATTTTATTGCAATTATTTCTTTACCTCTATCAATGAAATTTATTAATTTTCTTTATTCCCTCTTTATTGGAAACCAATTATTTTATTACCATATTTCGTCCATCCAACAAAATAACAAAACAAATATTTCGTTCATCCACAATACCTTCGACGAGCAAGCATTAGAGAGAATTTGAGGTCAAAAATGGGCCTCCTAAGAGATGTACTACAAAAATATAAGATATATTAAAATATTATGAGTTAGGGGTTTTATGGGGTAGGTATATATGACAACTCATCTCCTACACTACTTTTTATGCACAATATAAATAACCATAGTTGAGTTACTTTTCTAAATTAACTATAAATAAAATTAATAAAATAACTCTACAATGATGTGACTAAGATTCATTATAAATTCCCAAAAAATTATTGTCCTTTAGCATTTATTTGTATTGAACTTGTAAATAAAATTAAACAAAAATAAATTTCATTTATATGCATAACTAATATATTTTTTTTCATATAAATATCATTCATGAATTTAATTTATTTTAAAAGTACAACACACACACACACACACACACATATATATATATATATATATATATATTAGTTTGAAATTATGATACTAAATACAATTGAGTGAATATATAATTTAAAATTAAAAAACATGAAAATGACAATATATTATTTTATAAAAAAAATGTGAAAAGACATTTTTATGAATTATGAGTACTTTACTTGAAAATAACAATAATATTATTTTATGAGAAATTGTGAAATGACTTTTATTGTGAGTACTTCACTTTATGACTTAAAAGTACTTCTACCACTACCTTGGTTAACTATGGGTTTTCATCCACCATAGAAAATGTGACAAATAAGCATTCTTAGCTCATGCAATGCCACCTCAACCATGGGGGATGATGTCATCTACTAGAATGTAATTGGTTGATTTTTATAGTACATTTTGGTCCTTTTGAGGCCCATTTTTTACCTCAAATTCTCTCTAATGTAGAGGGAGATATAGGGCAATTTGGAGTCCTCTATAGCATTTCTCCCATCCACAGTATCAGTACCTCCTGTCAAAACCTACAACAAGCAAATTCCATCAGGAGCCCATTCCTCCATTTTTCAATGAGCCACGAAAATATTTCCTCTGTAAAATATTAATCGATAATTTAACAAGTACACAATTCTTATGAGGCATTGACACTATTGTGGTGTCATAGGCAGGGGAAAATTAATGGTGTTATGGAAATTATGGAAGAGGAGGACTGGTAGGTTATAATTATTGTCAAGGGTATGACATACAATATTTGTCGTTGCCATCAGGGTTTTACGACATGGCACCGACTTAAAGATGAGGAGGCAAAACAACTGCCTGCAAACAATGGAGGCTCAGAGATCTTGTTCTTTCCAAGGTCAAGGGATTTCTGGCATGGCTCGTTAAGGTACGTCGGTATATTTTTCATCCCCACTTGTTTTCCCTTATTTGATGTATGCGATGTATGTTGTTGTTATTTGCATTTGCCACATCAAATTATATACTTCTTGTGCCCTATTTTAATACCCAGTTGTCGTCCAAGGGTTTGTGTAAATGTTTATATATTTTTATAGGGTTTCATTTCCATTGTGTCGATTGCAATGGCTATTGACATCTTTTTTGATTTCCCAATATGTGCTGATATTTTCTTCTTAATCCTCGAATTGAAAAACCTAGTTGCTGCACAGGGGTTCTCTAAAACCCTGCATGAGAAATCAAACCCTATATCAGATATTAGTCTTTAAACCCAAGCGATGGATGCAATTTTATGTTTTTTGGTGCTTAAACCCAAGAGATGGATGCAATTTTGTGTTTTTTAAGGTGGAAATGGCTTCTTTCTAGATCCAAGAGGATTACAATTGGCCCAATTTCACCTGGCCCACAATCAGCCTGGTTTTGAGAGGATGTGCAATATTGGAAAAAGACCATGAAATGATAGGCATCGAACCATAACCAAGGAGCCATGTATTTCTTGACAATCCTTTCCATATCTTCCTTTGGCCCAATGAATTGTGATTTATTTCCCAATTCCTTGAGGAACTGAGTTGGAACTGCATAAGACATGTTTACCAAAATATTTAGTTGTTTCCTTAATAGGATTTTTGTTTCCTTTTGTAAAAATATCTTTGGCATGACAACATTGAATTCCAGGAAGGACCATTTCAGTTTGTTTCCTTTAATTAGAAATTGGTGTTCCTTTTTTTTGCAAATGTCCAGATTCAACAGCTCCATATCATTACGATTGTTTCCTTGCCAATGCTAGGACTCAAGATCAAGAAGATAAATGAAAAGAAATTATGGATGTTGAAAGTGCAGCATTCGAACATCCTACCAAACATATTCTAAGGTATGGATTTGTTTTTTCATTCTAAAAAGATGCATTATTTGGATTTTCATTGTCACATTTTACATATGTTCTTTTAAATAATTCTAGTCCATAGTATCATAGTATCATGGTCAAATGTTCTTTCTTGGGCTAATGGTGTGAACTTGTTACTTATACATGTTATTTGCTTTAAATATGGCATGCTCTGCAAAGTATTTGTCCTAGTTCATTATTCAAGTATCACAAATTTTCAAAGAAAAGAAAGGAAGCAAAGGAGAAGGCCTAGGAAAGTGGAAAGGAGAAAAAAATGAAGAATATAGACCTTGGATGAGCATAACTACTTGTGAGTAAGTGCATCTAGCACTAATTTTATTGACTATTAGATCAGTTGACTGGTTTATACCAATTTTAGTGCATATCATATATGACACGTTAAGAACAAAATTCATAATGTGTTAAAGGATAAAAAACAACAGTCTAGATCTGTGAATGGGAAAAGAACAAAGGTTGGTTGATGAACTTCATTGCTACTCCATCTTGTATACTAGTTTACTAAATTAAAGGTTTCCATTATGTATTATTGTTTGTTTCTGGAATAAATCAGGTTGGATATCGAAGGGATTTTTCGAGACCTCAAATTTTAGGACTGCTTGCAGATCATGTATTGAAAGACTATCAGTAAATTCTAATGAGAGAGAACAACTTGTTGAGCATTTGTAGACAATTAGTTGATTGTGGACAACATTCATGTGAGAAATAAAATATATTTAGGAAGCGAAATACATTGATGAGATCTTGTCTCACCATAAGGTTTCACACCAAATCATGGCTTGATTAGAAAACAATAGGTGAATCACCATACACCTATTCCTCTCTCACACATAATATGTAACAAACATAAAATAAGATAATAATTAAATAATTAATAATTAGGTTAAGTAAGTTAGGTTATGAAATGAGGCATCTCCTCAACATTAAATGCCCAAGCCATATTTAAGGCAGGGCCACCATTTGTAACATATCATCTCTTATCTTATCATTAATATATACTTGCCTTATGGCTTATCTGATTTACCAAGTATTTTGGTGAATTCATTGTGTGAGTGAATAATTATTCGGCTCATTTGGTATGAGAGCCTCATTGGATGATACGGCCTTTGAACATATTGTTCAGACTTTGTCTATTTTTTTTGCTTTTAGCCTCAATCTAGGGTTTCCCTGAAATCGTGAATCTCCATAACCATCTGCTCATGCCTAACTCGCCATCGCACCTCCTTCATCCACCGCATACTCCACCTTCCCCCTCACTGCTCCGCATTTAGTTCCCTCCCACCTCAACCTATGTCTTGCCTCATGTTTCTCCCCTCCACCGTCGCCAACACACCCTTCCCTCTTTGTTTCCCTCCCCACCTATAGCGTCAACCTCCTCCATCCAACTTCCCCCTACACACCCCGTTCCTACACACTACACATTCTAGTATTTTCCTTTGCCTCCTCACCCCGCAAGCCCTCTGCACCCTACCATCCTTCCACTCGAGCCCTTGCTTCAACCATGATCCCCACTTCCCTCCTTACACCTGCATCACTCCACGCTGCCTCTGTAGCTCTCTTCATGCCCGTGCATCCTTCCACTCTATCGCCAAATAATTATTCGCTCACACAATGAATTCACCAAAAGACTTGGTAAATCAGATAAGCCATAAGGCAAGTATATATTAATGATAAGATAAGAGATGATATCTTACAAATGGTGGCCCTACCTTAAATATGGCTTGGGCATTTAATGTTGAGGAGACGCCTCATTTCATAACCTAACTTACTTAACCTAATTATTAATTATTTAATTATTATCTTATTTTATGTTCGTTACATAATATGGCACTTTTGTCTATTAAAAGAAACATGTGACAACATAAATGATTGTCTTGCAATAGTTCAACAAGATCGAGATGGAAATATAAAAGTTAGTTTTTATGATAATATTATTTATGGCACAAAGGAAATCACATGAAATCATTACAATAATGTATAAAGATTTGTTGGGCGGCTTGAGTCTTACAAGATCCATCTATGTGTATCTTCGTATCTCCTTATGGAAAACTATTAGGTCACATCCAGAATAAGGATTGAATGTTGACCCAAACAAGATCAAAGTTATTATGAATATGGAGGCACCAATAAGGCTATGTGGTTGTAAATCCTTTTTGGAACATGCAGGTTGTTACACCCATTTTCTCATGAGTGTGCCCTAAGTAAGAAGTGATGTTATTCTGTGCACTTCCAATCAATTCTAGCAATGCCTTGGGAGTGAGAGAATCAATTATGGGTACTCTAGCAGTATTGAAGAAAGACATAAATCAAATCTAGGAAATATTTATAGCCTAAATAGTCACCTACAACAGTTATTTTTCGACCTTGTTCTAGGGTGAATTTTCTCCACATATTTGTAGTCACACAACTTTAATGACCATTAGGCAGATTTCATAAGAGTATAATCATCCCTAGTTAGAAATAGAACAATTGAATTTAATAGTTCAAGCAACATAATGTGAAAGAGGGTTTCAAAAATCATGGGTTAGTTACACCCCTAATGAACAACAGTAAGAGACCTAATTTCAAATTTTAGGCTTGTTGCAGCTCTCAAGGAATATTTCTTGGCACCCTATAGGGTTCTAGGTAGCGATGAAACCTTGAAATGTTGTAGATGGAATACGTGGTAGGGTTTGATGATTATATGGAGCATGATAGAGGTAGAGAATGCATTAGAAAAGTCTTGAAATTTCATTCATTCTCCTCAGCCACATACCCTTGAAAGTCTATTGCATATATGTCTCAGTGTTACCTAGCCTCAGAAAGGAATCCACCCTTCTTCTAAACTAGAATTTCAGTCTAAAAAAGGATCTATCTTTGCCTCATATCCATCACCTCATCCTTGGCACACTTTCATTCAATGGGAAATTGTATTTAGGGCATATTTTCAACAATAGGAGGAGCCTCTAGCCTTGAAAAGTGTTTTCTTATTATTGTAGAATAGAAAAAGGGTTTGTAACTATATCAATTGTGTTTTAGGCCTATGTAAGAAGGTCGTTGCCCCTTGATTAGCTCTAGTAGACTGATAAGGTTGTGGTTGTCAAAGAGGAACTTTTCTTACTGTCAGGTCACTTGGAGGAGATGTATGGAGGGCAAAAAATCTCTAGCGCTCCCACCTCCCTTTGTCTTAGAATCAGTCCTAGAAAGGGTGTGCTCTATCTTTGTCTCAAGGCTATAGGAAACCACGACCTGACATAGCGTTAAATCATCCTAGACGAAAGTGTGATGGAATATGAAATATTTATATATTAAGATCGTTTTGGGAGATCCATTTCGATGTCTGAAGGTGAACCCTCTCAAAGCTTCCCCTATTGAGGATCCCTTCTTAGTTGAATTATTTTTCTTTCTGTCATCAAAGGAAAGGTCAAAATACCTCTAAGGATAATTTCAAATGTCATCACTTCAATAGTTTTAAGATGTTATATGATGGGTTGTTTTATTTCCTTGTGGGCACCTATCCTTTGAGCGTTATCTTGAGAGGCTTTTGAATTTTGGTTGTTGACAAAGACGGTAGAGAACCCCTTTATTTGGGACACTTGGAATATTGTTTTAGTTTCCAAGTGGACATCATGTAGGGCTCCTACTTGCTTGAATATAGTTTTTTGGTGAACAAGCAACTTTGAGGCGATCCTTTGATGGATTTCCAGTCCTATTGAGGAAATTGCTTAGTGAAAAAGTAGATTTGAAGGAAGACTTATGTGGACATCATTAAATTGCTTGTGTAATTTGGTGGCCTGAATACCCTACTTGGAGGAAGCTTGAAGATGATCTTGTGTACACAACTTGGATCATTCTCTTCTTGAATGGTTCTCAACTTTATTTAGTAACATTAGATGAAGATTAGAATGCATGTGGACAAGATCCTTTACCTTGTTTGAACCCAATCCATTACACTTCAGTCCAGCTTTACTCTGGTTCCAATTTGATCATTAGCCGGTTTTGGTTCTGGTGTGGTTCAGGTCTCGTCCAAGTCTAACCCATTGTGATGTGAAATTTTTCGACAAGGTAAATTCGATAAGATAGAGTGCCATAAAAAAAAATAGGGTGTTCAAGGCTTGTCAAAAGCGTGGAAAAGAGGGAATCCAAGTTTCAAGGAGTCAAAGATGGTGTTCAAGGCTTGTCAAAAGCGTGGAAAAGAGGGAATCCAAGTTTCAAGGAGTCAAAGATGATTATGGGTATTAATGCCTGTGGCTTGAAACCTGGAAAGAATTGTAATGCAACAAACAACGATGCTATATAGCCACCATGAGAAGCAAACCAGAGAATGGGGAAGTGGATTTATATTGTAGTCTAGGATGAACACCCAGTCAAACAAAACCCCCTAGGGGAACATGTATAATTCTATGTACAACACTCTATGATTGAAGATCAATTTCAGCTTGTGTAAATGTGCAGAAAGATTGTAGGGGCCTTTGAGCTATACAAAGCTGAGGATTTTGTCTGCCGTAATTTTTTCTTTTGAGGGCCTATGAGCCACAGAGAGTTTGTCAGAAACCTTAAAGAGATAGAAATTGGTGCCACTGTAATCAACTAGACTTTGGAGTGTTCAGTTCTCTGCTAATGACTTCGTTTGTTCGGTACATCTGGTGTATCTGCATTTTTGTGTAACTTTGTATGGTTTCGGATCACTAAAATAGTAGCATAAACCTTGCATGGAATCGAAGCTCATAAGAACATGATCCATTGCACTGTGAAATTTTTCGACAGAGACTGCATACAAAAACACATGTTCATGCAAACAGAGACATATTACTCACCCATGGGATATTAGAATATCTGCTTTCTCTGGCAACTCAACCTCTTCAACTTTTCCTTTAATCACCTGTCAGAATAGATCATGGAGCTTAAAGATATCCATTGCCGAGGTCAGTGTGTACCACCCATATAAAAAAACAAGGGAATGAACCCAGCATATGTTTGGCGCCAAGGAAATACTCAAAGACATACTATTATATGCTGACCCAACGATGGATTTCCATCAAGAAGTTAGCGTGCATAATCTACCATTTCTGATGCCTCCACAACATAGACATGCTTTGCACCAGCCTAAAAGAAAATACATCAGGCATTGTAGCTAGGCCAAATGATATATTTAAGAGATCGATTTTTAAGCAGATGGAGAGAATTTCCTGCAGGAATGTTCAATGCTCAAAATTTAGTGTACATGTAATAAAAATAAACTAAATTATATTCTAAGATGTCAAGAAAGATATGCCTGTGCTTCAAACAGTGAGAGAATTCCACTTCCAGCACCCACATCAACCACAATGCGGCCATTGAAATCTATACGGTTTTCTATCACAGCCACATAATAGGACCCTGTCACAATTGCTACCACGAATAAGCATGGAAATATACAAATAAATCTGCTAAATTATGATTAAGAAACAAATTAGACTTTGTTCAGACAGGCGTTTTACTTCAATGAGTTGTAGAATCCGAAAAATGGCGAGTCAACCAAGTTAACAAGGAAATCAGACATGAGGTTAGAGTGACTGTAGCATCATGAACAACACAAACACAATAAAGTTTGTCATACAACCTGTCCTCATGTAATCTTGCAACATGTTCCGCTGGTGAAGAAGCTGCCCATAATAGTGGAAATACACTTTTGCAGAGGATGCCTCGATCTTCTTATCAGACTTGTTAAGTTTCCAAGATGGATCACTTGAACCATTGGCCAACTTCTCTCCTAAAACATGAAACATGTGACATCTATATTCAGAACGTCATATATCATAATTTGAAAATGATGCTAACTGTATCAATATATCTATATTAATGTCAATTAGGATTCGGTTTTGTAAAAATTTCCAACTCTGAATCAAAATATGAAGATACATTCAACCAACTCTGTTTCTTTATCTCATTTAGAAATATGCTATGCCAACAAAACAATCAATTGTTCAACAGTTAATAGGATTTCAAAATTATATTTATAGATAATTGACTAGCAAAAGGATAGTCGTCAACTACTTGGAAAAAAAGTCCCCCCTAAGGCCATTTGCAACATATGTATATTGGTCGAAAGGATATATCTACTCACAATTAATGGAAGTTGAGACTCAGAAATAGCACTTGTTTATCGTTTGTCACACCTAGGCTTGTTACAATAAATGAAACCATTTTTGGTGGCCCAATAAACGAAAAATATTGAAGGGAATATAAAATTCATATCAAGATGAACATACCCAACTTGCTGCTTTAAACCGCGCTGATCTTTTTGCTCCAAATCACCATTACATAGCAATGTAAAATTAAATTATCAATTAAAACTTATAAATATGCCTCATCGTGCAAAAATGGCGAATGCAAAGACTGTTACATAATAGGATTTTTGGGCAATATAAGGTAAAACATCTAATTTTAATGTAGAACTACCTGGAAAGCACCATGATCTGAAGGTGTTCAAAAGATCCAACGCAAGGGTTTTCTGCGAACGTTAACAAAAATGAATTTCTGGATTATAAACCTTCTTCTCGACACATGGCAGATCATTTAAGGTAGTTTTGATACATGGGAGGTTAGCTTGAACAATTTCAAGGCCTAGGCATGGGTAAGAGTGGAGATGTAAGATGGTTCAAATTTAGGCACTATATGCCCATTTAAACTATCAAGGCACACATTTGATGGGAAAATGCTCATTGTGTAAAACAAAAGAAAAAAAATATATTAACTTTGTAGATGAATCTCATAATGGATAGTTATATGATAACACTTCTAACAAAACACTTCATATTAGAAAATAGTGTGTGTTATGTTCACACCCTTATGTACACCTCAGTAGACAAGCTAGTTGAATCGTTGCGCAAAAGGGGTCCTTGTCCCACAAACAAGAGGATTGGACGTCAATTTGGTATCAGGCTAGAGAGTGACCTTCAAATGAAAAATTATACTATTATTATTAGTATTAGTATTTTTATTATTTATCACCTACTCTTCCTGTGTGGTGATTGCTGAGTTGTAATCCAATGATTTTTTCATAGGATCAAAGCCTAATATAAGAAGAAAGAATGAAAAATTGTTTGCAAATGGTGTTGATCTGAGGCAGTGATTAGCATGAATTGAAACTAAAATTTTGATTTCATTAATTATGGATTTGGCTAAATGCATAGGATATTAGGAAGTAAACATGCATATTTTCCTTTTAACACGAGAGATGAAATGCCAAATATCTCTTAGGAATTATTGAAGATAAAATGTAAATGTGTTGGAGGTTGTTCCTTTTTCTTTGCATCCTCTTTGATAATATGGGAAAACACAAATCTCCATCATTGTGAAATTGGTTCTTCCAGAAGCTACCTTTCAGCACATATAATCTTGTATTCCTTTAGTATTCCATGATTACCAAGTTAGTTTCTTATTTTAATCCTTGAAAACACTGCACAACCATTAATTATTTGTGAGTTTTACATTTTGGGTGAATATTTATTTGTGGGTCAACTTTGTATCATTTACACAGTATGGTGGCGGTTGATGATGCCTGATTTTGTCATCGTTTTTTGTTGTTAAATTTCTCTGTCGGCAGTACTTTTGTCATTTTTTGGCATACTTCTTGCCATTCAGACCATCAATTAAACCCAAGTATGAATGTATTTGAATATCACATAAATCTTGGTTAATTTTCATTATTTTATGGTTTTATTAATAATCATGTGACATTTTTAGACATGCTTGACATATATACTTTGTTTTGTAGGCTATGGTTTTGAAATGGACCTCCATCCAAACGCGTTTTCACGCCGAAGACACCCAGCTGCATTTAGACCATCATACGACCCTCCGTTCATAGTCGCGGATTTGTTGGTTGGAATATTATGGGGCGTTAAAAGAAAAAACGGTTCCATGGTTTTGTTGGCCACACATCCCTCATGGTGCATGAGCCCTCATTCTAGAAGATTCATGCTCCTACTTGCTAAACTTGACACCGCCTTCTCTGCCCACGTCAAAGGATATCAACGCACGAGCTGCGTGCACGAGGAGAACCAACGCCCACGAAATCAAGAAAACGGCCTGTGCACTGTCATGAACCATTCTGTAGTCATTTCCTCAATAGTTAAAACTACCTTTTATTAGAGTGGTTGACCACTGAAAGGGTCGACCTGCTCCTCTATTGTAAAACTATAAAAAAATATCTCTGGGAGAGAGTTAGTTAGCTAGTTGTTGGCGTAGAAATTTTGTAAAACTTTATTTCAAGTTTAATATAATTCTATTTCAATTGTGGATGTGTGTTTTATTCTTTTGTGGGTGATTGATTAACTAAGACGCAACCCCTAATTGCTAAGAAGGGCCCCTCAACAATCAGAGGTCTTCCATGTGTATATTTTTGTTATTTCCTTCTGTAGATAAGTAGTTTTTGTTTTCGTTCTTTGTATGTAATTTGATTTTCCGGTAGTTGATGTCATTTTGTCTCTTGTAATGTATATTTTTTGTTGTTAATATAATGTATCTTTTGCTGCTAATATAGTTTATATTTTCAGAATTGAGAGAGATCGGTCATGCATAGTTCCTTTTATCCTTTCTTTCAGATTGTTTTCAAGTTTTACATTTACAATTATCTAGAGCTTAATTAGTTTAATGTTTCAGGCTTAGCTCATAGCTAGGTTCAACTCTGTTATTTCAATTGCTAAATAGCTTAGTTACTGTCTTTTCTGCACTATAGCCTCATATGCATAAACCAGCTAGTGTCAGGATCATTTAGGTTGCTTATTTCATAATTTACATTGTTTTTCACCATCTGGACTGTCTTTCTATACTGTCATCCGGACTATCATTCGGACTTTAGTATTTCCTGCTTTGTTTTTATGCTTGTTTAAAGTTCAGTTTTTCAAGTTTTCAAATTGTATTATTTTTTGTAGTTAACCAGTAGTCATATATATAATTAGGACCTTATTTTGAACCACATAAAGTATCCATTAAGCTCCATAACTACTCTTAGATTTCATTTCTTTTGCCGTAGTTCACTTTTTGAATTATGTTTCTCTTATCTCTGATTTCTTAAACTTATTACTGCTTTAGAACTTGTCAATTGCATTCCTAGCTTAATTTACTTCATTCTTATTTAGGTTGATTTTAGATTAAACTTGTTAATTTCATTTTCTAAAAAGTACATTAGTTCTTTATGGTTTGATCGTCATTTATAATTCAAGCATAGGATCTATTCTCCTTATTTTGTAGTTGATGAAGATGTACATAGGATAGGATTTGATTTAGAAATAAAATATCTTTATTAAGTTTTCTACTTGCTTCTAGATTACATTTTCGAAGTCATTTTCCATATGCTTAGATTTCCTTAAAACTTATGTTGATCAGTATGATTTATAGGATAACATAATTGTTTGCATGTTTCTGATTTCACAATAGTCATTAGAAATACATGTTGTTGGTTCCTTGTTAATAATATTAGTTGTTAATTAGCATTCTATTTCAAATACTTGAAGTATCATTGGCTCATGACTAAAGAGTATATTACAATGTTTACAATCACTTGTAATTGGACACTTTTTAGCTTCCATCTTTTTGTAGAGGTTAAATTAGATTTACTTCCATCTTGTTACCTTTGAAAGTCATTTCGATACACCTTCTCCAATTCCTATCACATTTGATGCATATCCTCAGAATCCTCAAGGGGAATGGAGTTAGATAATTTAGCTTAGTTTTGAGTATTTGTTAAATGCATGTATAGTTTAACTATTGAATTTCTTAGGTATATTGTGAAGGATTTGAAGTTGAAGACAGAAGAACTCACGTATGCAAGTTGAAGAAGTCACTGTATGGCCTGAAGCAAGCTCACAGAGCTTGGTATGGGAGGATAGATAATTTCCTGACAAGCATGGGCTTTGCGAAGAGTAAAGTCGATCCTAATCTTTACTTCATGGTTATAGAAGATGAACATGTCATACTATTACTGTATGTGGATGATCTATTTCTGACAGGAAATGAGAAACAGATTGTAGAATGAAAGAAGAAGCTCCCTGAAGAATTTCAGATGAAAGACCTTGGTGTAATGCATTATTCCCTAGGTCTAGAAGTATGGAAGAACTCAGAAGGAATCTTTCTCAATCAGGGAAAGTATGCAGTGGAAGTTTTGAAAATATTTGATATGTTGGAATGTAAATCCATGGCCACACCCATGGATTCCAACCTGAAGTTGTTAGCTAATGACTCGTAAGAGTTAGTGGATGTGACTCAATACATACAAATTATTGGGTCATTGGTGTATCTAACCAATACCAGACCAGACATTCATTTTGCTGTGAACACCTTGAGTCGGTATCTAGTTCAACCTAGACAAGTTCGCCTGATAGCTGCAAAACATGTCATGAGATATCTGAAAGGGAATATAGACTTTGGTCTATACTATGATGGAAAGCATGGTTATAGATTGTATGGCTATACATATGCAGATTGGGTTGGAAGTGTCTCAGACAGGAAAAGCACATCAGGTGGATGCTTTTGTCTTGGGTCTGCTCTGATTTCATGGTTTAGCAATAAATAGTTTGGTATTGCTCTTAGCACGTCCAAAGCAGATTACATAGCAACTTGTTCTACTAGTTGTGAAGCCATATAAATAGAGTGAGGCACCTATCAATTGAGACACACACACTCACTTGTGCAGCGAATAAGAGAGAGAGAGAGAGAGAGAGAGTTGTAGCTAGAGAAGGAGGAGGATCAGTTTTGGGTTTTACCTTTTATATTTTGGGGCATCTATATTGAGGAAGCTTTTGTTGGGTTTTTCCCATTAGGGTTTTTCGAGGATAAATCTGTGTTGTGCTTGTGATATTGTTTCTTTCAGTGATCTTGTCTATATTCTTTTATGAAATTGAAATTGAATGCTGATAATATAGCTTAGCATATGGAATTCTAACATGGTATCAGAGCTAACCTGAATATGACAGTTTTCATAAGGGAAAAGACCCTCTCTCTCTCCCCGACAAGAACTTAGGGTTTCAAGAAAAATTTTAAGTTTTGAAGAACTGATTGCATGGAAATTTTCTCCCTCACAGAGTGCATATTTTGAGCGAGGGATCGAAGGTTTTAGAGGTGTATATCTCCCAGAAATACAAACCCTAACTTGACAGCTGCACCAAAAAATTGTTGGAAGCTGCAATGTTGAATCTCACAGGTCAGCTTCGAAAGGTGAATACTTGAGATCTCCAGAAACCAAGCACACCAGTCAACTCACCTCAGTCAAGTGCATCTCTTGGTAAGTTCAGTTTCTCATTCTGCAGAATTTCAATTTTTATGTGACTTTCTGACAAGATGGCCCCAAGCATTAAGCTTGAGGACAAACTAGAAGGCATAGAGAATCTTCGAGCATGGAAATATAGGATTGGCATCATTCTCAAGGAGAATGATCTTAAAAAATATATCAAGGTCGAAGTTGTAGAACCTAAAGAGGTTGAAGCTAAGGAAAAGCACAAGAAGGATATGATTAGCGAAAAAAGGATTATTGCTTACTCTATTAAGGATCACTTGATCCCTCAAGTTTAACCCAAGAAGACTCTGAAATAAATATATGATGCCCTATCAAGAATGTATGAAGGAAGAAACATCAATAGAAAGATGAATCTAAGAGATCAACTGAATAGGATGAGTCATGGAGAATCCATCGAGGACTACTTCATAAGGGTCTCCGAGTTCAAGGAACAACTAGAACCCATTCCATAAAAACTTGATGAAGATGAGTTGGTTATGATTGCCTTCAATGGTCTCACTAGACCCTGGGATTCATTAATCCAGATGATGTGTGCCAGGAATGAAAGCTTGAAGTTTGATGTTGTATCGGAAGATTGTATTCAAGAGGAGACTAGAGTGGTAAACAGAGAAGCTCTACTGAAGGAAGATGATCAATCCTTGGCCACTCATACAAAAATAAGAAGAATTCAACCTAACTTAAGGAATAGAAACCACAAGGAGTCTCAACGTCCCAAAAGAATCCAAAGAACAAGAGAAAGTCCTCCAAGTAAGGACTACTCCGGTTTTCAAAATTTTCATTGTGATAAGATAGGAAACATTGCTAGAAATTGTCCTATGAAGAGATAATAATATAAGAAGAGGATAAAGAAGAACAAAATACATCATTCTCATCTAGCTGAAGATGAGGATGAAGAAGAATAATAGGAAGGACCTACAAGAAAGCAAGCAAGAGAAGAGGATGCAGAAGAGTATGTACTATTCTCTGCACTCTCTGGATCTATAACACCTTGAGAGGTTACTTGGCTTATTGATAGTGGTTCTTCAAAGCACATGAAGAAACAAAAGAAAAACCTATCAAGACTTGAATAAAATAACTCTCCTCGAAAAGTATATCTAGGAGATGACTATCAATATCCAATCAAAGGAATTAGGGAAGCAAGCTACAAGCTTGATTCAGGAAATCCCCTGAAGATGAAAGAAGTATTGTATGTACCTGTTCTAAAGAAGGATCTACTTTCTATCTCAACTTTAGATAAGAAAGGATTCATATTTTCATTCATAGATGGCCAAGTACTCATGTGGACCAAAGGAAAGAAAAATGAAGATGTAGTTGCTATCGGTGAAGAAGAAGGAGGCCTGTATAAACTCAAGGGACATTCAGAAACATCCCTTTTTCATGAGTCCACTGACCCTAGTGAACGATGGCATAGAAGGATTTCCCACATCAATTACAAGTCACTACATCATGTGAACAAAGTACTGACGGGACTACCAGACTTGAAGATCAAACATGAAGGAATTTGCAAGGGATGTGCGAAAGGGAAGACCATCAAGAATCCATTTCCGAAGAGTGAAACAAAAACAAAAGGTACGTTGGAATTGATTCATTCATATGTCTGTGGTCCAATGTCCTCCACATATTTAAGTGACTTTGAATATTATATTACATTTATTGATGACTATTCAAGAAAGACTTGGATATACTTCTTGAAAGCAAAGAGTGGAGTGTTTGAGAAATTCACGGAATTCAAATCCTTGATAGAGAATATTTTAGACAAGAGAATCAAGACACTCCAATCAGACAATGGTGGAGAGTATACTTCAAAACAGTTTGAATCCTTCTATAAATATGCTAATATCAAGAGGGAACTAACCACTCCCTACAATCCTCAATAGAATGGTGTTGCGAAAAGAAAGAACAGAGCCATCATGGAGGCAGTGAAGACAATGATATATGATCAAGATATTCCAATGCATCTATGGAAAGAAGTAGCAAGAACTGTTGTCTACGTACATAATAGAATATCTCACAGTGCTCTTGGATTCAAGACTCCAGAAGAGATGTTCAAGGGAAAGAAGCCTGAGGTAAATCACCTCAAAATATTTGGTTGTCCAGTATATATTCATATACCGAAAGAGAAAACAACCAAGTTGGACCCTTCCGGAAAGAAGGGGATATTTGTTGGATACTGTGAAGTATCCAAGGCATTCATAATTTACATTCCTAGGTTCCATCACATGGAAATCAGTAGATATGTAACATTCGATGAAGAAGCAGCTCCCAAGAGATCCAGAAAATGCCAACATGAAGATGGGTATGAGGAAGATGCACCACCCATAAATGTAGAGACTACATTCCTCCCTGAAGATGAAGCTCCTAAAGATCATCATATGACAGAATCACAAGAACATTCTACGGTGGAAATATCACGAAAGAGAAATCTTGCTTGGGAAAGAGAAATTATACAAGAAGCAGAAAGATATGGATCCTCTGAAGGCTCCGCAAGGATAAGAAAGAATCCAAAGACATTTTCCAACTATGTAGCTTTGATGTGTGGTCTCGTAGATCAAGAACCAACAAACTATGAAGAATTTGTACAGAAGAAAGAATGGGTAGAAGGAATGACTGAAGAATATCAGTCAATAATGAAGAACAATGTGTGCGATATAGTGCCCAAACCAGAAGGAAAGAGTGTAGTATCATCCAAATGGGTCTACAAGATAAAACATATAGCTGACGAAAGTATAGAGAAGTACAAGGCTAGATTTGTGGCTAGAGGTTTCTCTCAAAAAGAGGGAATTGATTTCGAATAAACATTTGCACCAGTAGCAAGGTATACTTCGATTAGAGCCATCATGGCACTTGCATCCATGATGAAGTGGGACTTACACCAGATGGATGTGAAAACAACCTTCCTAAATGGTGTGATTAAAGAAGAAATATACATAGAAAAACCATAAGGATTCGAAGTTGAAGACAGAAGAACTCACATATGCAAGTTGAAGAAATCATTGTATGGCTTGAAGCAAGCTCCCAGAGCTTTGTATGGAAGGACAGATAGTTTCCTGACGAGCATGGGATTTGCGAAGAGTAAAGCTGATCCTAACCTTTACTTTAGGGTTATAGAAGATGAACATGTCATACTATTACTGTATGTGGATGATCTATTTCTAACAGGGAATGAGAAATAGATTGTAGAATGAAAGAAGAAGCTCCCTGAAGAATTTGAGATGAAGGACATTGGTCTAATGCATTATTCCCTAGGTTTGGAAGTATGGAAGAACTCAGAAGGAAACTTTCTCAATTAGGGAAAGTATGCAATGGAAGTTTTGAAAAGATTTGATATGTTGGAATGTAAATCCATGGCCACACCCATGGATTCCAACCTGAAGTTGTTAGCTAATGACTCGTCAGAGTTATTGGATGTGACTCAATATAGACAGATTATTGGTTAGTTGATGTATCTAACCAACACCAGACCAGACATTCGTTTTCTATGAACACCTTGAGTCGGTATCTAGTTCAACCTAGATGAGTTTTCCTGATAGCTACAAAACATGTGATGAGATATCTAAAAGGGACTATAGACTTTGGTCTAAACTATGATGGAAACCATGATTACAGATTGTATGGCTATACAGATGCAGATTGGGCTGGAAGTGTCTCAGACAAGAAAAGCAAATCAGGTGGATGCTTTTGTCTCGAGTATGCTTTGATTTCATTTTTTAGCAATAAATAGTCCAGTATTTCTATTAGCACGACAGAAGCAGAATACATAGCAGCTTGTTGTGCTAGTTGTGAAGCCATATAGCTTTGAAAGCTTATGTTATCTCTCTTTGACCTAGAGATGGATAATACTGATATTCTATGTGATAACCAAAGTTGTATAAAGATGTTGTAGAACCCAGTGTTCCATGATAGATCGAAGCACATAGAAATCTAGTATTTCTACATACGAGATATGATATAGAAGGGAGCCATAAAGCTCCAGTATGTGAGTACTAATGAACAAGTTGGTGATGTGTTGAAGAAGCCTCTATCTCGGGTAAAGTTTGAATATTTTTGAGACAAGCTTGGTGTTGTTCAGAAAGACCTTCCTCGAAAGGGGGAGCAATGCTGTTGCAGTGGGATTGTATCATCTTGGGACACTTGTCCTAAAGTGATCCGGTGGATTCAGTCCTCCAGAATGAAGAGGGAATGTATCATCCTTGAACTTTTGTTCAGAATTGATCTGGTGACTTTGGTCCTCGAGAATATGGTGGGATTGTATCATCCCTGAACTTCGATTCAGAATGGATCCGGTGACTTCGGTTCTCGAGAATGTGGTGGGATTGTATCATCCCTAAACTTCAGTTCAGAACGAATCCGATGACTTTGATCCTTGAGAATGTGGTGGGATTGTATGATCCCTAAACTTCAGTTTAGAACGGATCTGGTGACTTCAATCCTCGAGAATGTGGTGGGATTGTATCATCCCTGAACTGTGGTTCTAAACGGATCCGGTGACTTCGGTACTCAAGAATGTGATAGGATTGTATCATCCTTAAACTTTTGTTCAGAACGGATCTGGTGACTTCGGAACTCGAGAATTTGGTAGGATTGTATCATCCTTGAAATTTTGTTCAGAACTGATCCAGTAAATTTGGTACTCGAGAATGTGGTAGGATTGTATCATCCTTGAAATTTTTTTTAGAACAGATCTTGTGAACTCAGTCCTCGAGAATGTGGTAGGATTCCATCATCCTTGGACTTTAAGTCCAAAATTGATCCGAAGACTTTCGTCTTCATATTGTGGATTGCAGGTTGTTGCTGATGATGATGATGTTACTGATCAAAAGATCAGAGTGTGATGATAATGATGTTACTAATCGAAAGATTAGAATGTGATGATGATGATGTCACTGATCAAAAGAGAAAAGTATGATGATTATGATGATTGCTGATCGTAATATCAAAATGTGAAGATGGCGATGTTGTTGATTGAAAGTTCAAAGTATGATGATGATGATGTTGTTGATCGAAATTTTTGAGTATGATGATGATGATGATGATGCTGATCGAAAGTTCAGATGATGATGTTGCTGATCAAAATGATTTGGTCGATCAAGCATTCAAATTGTTGCTGCTGCTGAGGTTTGAAGATGAAGACTATATGTTGAAGATGATGAAAATATTCCAATGATTTATAGATGTATCACCCTAATGATGTTGTTGATGCCCTCTCTCTCCTACAGTTGTTGTTGTTGATGATGCTTTTGTAGAATACCCTTCTCATTAAGGGGGAGTGTTAAATTATTGAAACTTCGAAGAGAAATCTAAATGTATTTTACTGGTCCCCGATGTTCCTATCAGGAGAATAATTTGTATTTCTTTGTACCCCAATGTTCCTATCGAGAGAATTACTAAGAGTCATGAGGAAGTCCCCTCCATTGTAAGTTGGGTCATTAGTACCCTCTAGAATATATTATTATATTAAGTCATCCCAGTTATGTCTACTTGAGTCTACATAACTGATTTAAGTTTACTCGATCCTACATAATTGGGTTAAATGTTAAGTGAACGAAAGAATATAAATAGAGTGAGGCACCTCTCAATTGAGACAAACAGACTCACTTGTGTAGCGCATAAGAGAGAGAGAAAGAGTTGTAGTTGGAGAAGGAGGAGGATCAGTTTTGGGTTTTACCTTTTATATTTTGGGGCATCTATATTGAGGAAGCTTTTGCTGGATTTTTCCCATTAGGGTTTTCCTAGGATAAATCTGTGTTGTTCTTGTGATACTGTTTCTTTCAGTGATACTGTCTATATTATTCTATAAAATTGAGATTAAATGTTGATAATCTAGCTTAGCATATGGAATTCTAACATGGTATCAGATCTAACCTGAATATGACAGCTTTCACAAGGGAAAAGACCCTCTCTCTCTCCCCGACAAAAAATTAGGGTTTCAGTAAAAATTTTATGTTTTGAAGAACTGATTGCATGGAAATATTCACCCTCACCGAGCTCATATTCTGAGCCAGGGATCAAAGTTTTTGGAGGTGTAGATCTCCCGAAAAGTCAAGCCCTAGTTTGACAGCTGCACGAGAAAATTGTTGGGAGCTGCAGTGCTGAATCTCACAAGTCAGATTTGAAAGGTGAATACTTGATATCTCTAGAAACCAAGCACGCCAGTCAACTCGCCTCAGTCAAGCGCATCTCCTCGTAATTTCAGTTTCTCATTTCGTAGAATTTCAAATTTTTTTTTACTTTCTGACAAGATGGCCCCAAGCACTAAGGTTGAGGAAAAACTAGAAGGCATAGAGAATTTTCGAGCATGTAAATACAGGATTGGTCTCATTCTCAAGGAGAATGATCTTAAGAAATATATCAAGTATGAAGTTGTAGAAGCTGAAGAGGTTGAAGCTAAGGAGAAGCACAAGAATGATATGATTAGGGCACAAAGGATTATTGATCACTCTATCAATGATCACTTGATCCCTCAAGTGTCATCCAAGAAGACTCTGAAATAAATATATGATGTCCTATCACTACAACAAAAACTGGATTTAGCGTCGAATTTAGCACCAGATTTTAGTGTAATTTTTTCTCAATTGTTGTGAACAATCTGGCGCTAAACATGGCGCTATTGTACATTTTCGTAAAACGCCATCTATTACATCTTTTTCCGTCCTTTTTAACATCCATTTTTGCACCCAATTTTTTGCATCTTTTGTTACGCCTTTATTTCCACCCAATTTTGCAACTTCTATTGCATCTTTTTTTGCGTCCTTTGTTACATCCTTGTTTGCACCCAGTTTCACGCTCAGTTTTGCATCCAATGTTGCGTCTTATTTTGCTCCTAGTTTTTCATCGAGTCTGCACCCAATTTTTCACCATGTTTTGCATAAAATTATGTGTCCAATTCTGCATCTAACATTGCATCTAGGTTTGCATCCAATTTTCGGCCTAATGTTGTGTCTAGTTTTGCATCCAGTTTTACTTATAATGTTTCATCCCCATTTGCATCTAATTTTGTATCTTGTTTTACGTCTTTTTTTGTATCCATGTTTGTGCCTAATGTTTCATCTTGTTTTACGTCGTATTTTGCATCTAGGTTTGCACCTAGTTTTGCATCTCGGTTGATGTCTTTTTTTGCATCTATGTTTGAGCCCAATGTTGCACCCAGTGTTGCACCTAGTGTTGTGCCTAGTTTTTCACCCATGTTTTTATCTCATATTGCATCTAGTTTTGTGTCCAATGTTGCATCCCATCTTGCATTCAATATTACATCTAGTTTTACATCCAATGTTTTGTCCCATCTTGCATCCAATATTGTGTCTCATTTTAATTTTTTGTTAGCACCAAGTGTTCCTTCCATTTTTTGCACCTGGTGTTATGCCTAGTTTTATGTCCATCGATACACCATATTTTGTGCTCAAAATAATGTCCAATTTTACATCTAGTTAGGAGTCCACTTTTGCATCTACTGTTGCGTCTAGTTTTGGACCCAGTATTGCATCTAGTTTTGAGTCATTAATTGTGTCTAGTGTTGAGACTCTTTTTGCATTCAATTTTGCGTTTAGTAGGACATCTATTTTTGTGTCCATATTTGTGTCTAACATAAGGTTGACTTTTGCATCCACTTTTGTGTTTAGTGTGACATCCACTTTTACATCTTGTTTTGCATTTAGTGTTGCGTCTAATATTGCATCCATATTGCACTACTACATTTTTTACCTTTATAAATACATTCCAATATCATTAGGGCATGGTGGAATCGAACCACCAACCTCCTGCTTGTAAAGCAGGCGCTCTTCCATTGAGCTAGCACCCTTTAAGAATCTGGAAGAGGAGAAATATTAACACATAGATTTCATCATATGTAATTCTAATAAAAAACAATAATATCCAAAGACATTCATGCTTAAAATCCAATTTATGTTTTCAACCACACTAATAAGCACAAAAATATACCATGCTCAAGCAACAAAATAGCCTAAACAGTTATGCAATCTATTAAAGTGGTCCGCAAAAGTGTCTTAGAGAACAACATAATGTATTCATGCATACCTAATAACCTAAACTTGATATGGACAAAGAATCAAGGATGTGTTTAAGAAATAGTTGTAGAAACCAATTGAGGATGTGTGTGTTGCTACATACATGTTGTTAATCATTGATGAGGTGATTTTTTTCAGCAATGGGATGGTAAGAGAAGAACTCGTGAATGGTTACTAAAAGAAGATGTCTACTATGTGCAGCATATATGATATAATGAATATTTTAACAATTAACACCAACAAAGTTGATTTATATTATGTGCATTATTTATAATCTAAAAATTAGTAAGATGTCAACAGAAAAAAGGATCATATCGGTTTCCACAATCGATAAGGCGACAAGGAGGTATATGAAGTTCAGGGGTTTCTCATCTTACTAATGATTGTTCCATCAAGAGATTCTGAAGGGGCATTCCATCACTTCATCAACATATCTTCATGAATCCTGCGAATTTCGGGAGCAGGGGCGAAGAGGGGGGTGCCTCCACACAACATAGCTTCATGAATCCATTTAATAATAGCTAAAGAAAAGAATGTGAAATAAGAACTAACAAAAACAATACAAAAAGAAAAAGAGAATAATGGGATTTAGAGTAAAAATTAGTGAAGAGACATGGAGAAGGAATGAATAAAGAAAACTTTACATAGAAAAGAACAAATGTTTGCTTGAACTATTCAAAATTTCAAAAGGGGTTTATCAACAAACAATCTCAAATTGAAATTTTTCTCAGGCATGTTAATGAACAATTCATGAGTTCCATATTTGTGATGATGAAGACTAATTTGATTTATGGGGTTCTAAATACCAACAGTTTTAATAATGGATAGTTCAATTTCTTTCCCATCGGAATTAGATGTGACAATTTAAATTCAAAGACCATTGTATAAAATTGAACCTTAGAGAACGAAGGGAGGTGGGGGTTTTGGAGATAGTTCAATTTTTTTCACTTAATATTAAATAATACGACATTCAACTTTACATTTTGGGATCACATGGGGTTTATATAGGGGAGGACTAATCTAGGTCAAAATGAGAGAATTTTATTGTGCAAGTTCATCGTCTTGCAAAACTGCAAGAATCTAAAATAGAAAAGTTGTGGGGATGAAAGGACACAAGAAAAAAACCTCCAAAATTGCAAGGTTGTAGACACAACAAAGTTGTCAACACAATTTGAGACCTATCACCCTAAGTTTCCAAAACCGATGTTCCATAAGTGAACATAATTTTTCAAGAATTAGAATACTTGAAACACAGCTGAAAAAATCATAGTTCCACAACAATACAAAGGCCACAATACCACATAGTGGAATATAGAAAAGAATCACAACAGTATTTGAATAAAGAATCAATAGGTCATGGACTTTAAAAATACAAGTTCTATGTGTTTTGAAATTCTAACTCAACAACAAAACTGTTTTGTGTGCATGTATGGATGTACGTAAGTGTATGAGTTAGGAGAAAACTTAAAAGCCTTGAAAGTAATGGTCTTCCATATTATAAGTGTCTCTTACAAAATTTATTTGTATTAAGCCATGCGAATATGCATGTGTTCTTTATTCTATGCATTTAATCTAATTCTATATCTGTAGGCAAAGAAAGACAACAAACTATCCAACATCCGTGAGAAACATCCAACATCCTCTAGACGCACTTTGTATGAGCATGAGCATTGTAAAAGAAAGGAATCAAAAGTCTATGCAACTCCATACATATGATCGTACACATGCCCATTAGAAGGAAACTCATGAACCCCTAGCATGGGTAGACATGACAAGAACACTAATAATCTAAATAGAAGTAACAGTAAAATATCTATAACATACCATTGATATTTAGCATCTTTTTTGTACTTCTCCCAAATACTTTGTTGTGACTCACTCTTAGGGATAACCTCCACAACAGTCAATATTTCTCCTTCCACTGCCTTCCTTGTAAGAACAATATTCTACACTTTCGACAGCTCTAAAAAATTGACATCAATTTGTTAGATAACACAATATCAAAAAATTCAAAATGAATTCTATTAAACATTATCATCTGTTGGAAATTTTAGGAAAACATATTCTTAGATAACCATCTGAGTACTAAAAATGAAAAACATCAAAGTAAAATTTAGTTGTGCTATGCAAACAAATTAAGGCATGTTCTTTACCAAACAATTCCCCAGCTTAGTATAAATAATAATTGTTATATAGGGGTCCAACATACCACCTTAAGGCCCAACTTGTTAATGACTAACAGGATATCATCCTAACAACTGACATCAAAAACAATGTAATAGCATTTGAATTGCTTCCTTTCCACCTAACCTTGAAAGTTAGAGGATTCAATGCAAATATTTGATCCCATTTAGTGAACGTTTATCCCATGTAGTGTTGTACTTCTTAAAATCAACAAGGTTCACTATTTTAACTTACCATTCAGTACTCAAATAACTACACTAAATTTGTTTTAATGGAGTGGTACTAATATTCACATAATCACTTGAGAATAGATGGAAGCATTATAAAAGTTTACCCAACAACAAAGCAAGTAAACAACAAAAAAGAGGACTGTCACACAAAAAGGAGGTAAATTTCACTATATTTTCATCATTTTAATATTGTAGAGAAGAGAAAGAAATACATACGAATGAGTAGATCATGGCAATAAATGCATGGAATTTATCGTAAAAGTAGGAAAAGTGTTGTTAGAAAACCATTAATACAACAATTCTCGGACTACTATAGGAATTTGGACAACCAATAGAGAAGGAAGCTTAATGTCAGATTTACAAGTTGTTTGCAAGCCGTTTTCAAGCATTTTGCAGCAAACAAACTTTGAGGAGTAGGGTGGCTAGCCAATACCAATAATATTTGATTGTAGACATCCAAATAGTGTTGTAATTGTCCATTGGAAGTTTCCTTTGGGTCATTAGTTGAAAATGTATGTATTGTAAGTGGATCCCTCCACATCTATTTAAGATTATATTGTATTATAAAAATGAAAACTTATTCAACCTCTCACCAAAATATCTAGATACATCCAACAGACTAAATAGTGCTACAAACTAAAGATAAACTTAGGGAATATTTCTTAAATCTGCTAAGAAGTACATATAACTCCATCATACCTACTATCTATCAAATTTGTAACTACTATAGCTTCAAAATCAACCACTATCTATAGAATAGAGAAAACACATTCACATCCCAGCTAGAATAGATCATACCTTAGTCATGGCCTGTTAGGAGAGGGTATGCACATTCACAAATAAGGTTTATCAACCCCAGAGGAATGATGCCCATGTTAACAGTCCAAGAGCAGCCCAGAGAAATGAACACGGTCTACTTTATCAACAACAAAATGGAATTATCATGCATTCTTCATGTGCTAACAAATGGAATTCAATTCAAAGGAAATTGTGAAATTATTAGTGAGTCCAATATGACTACAACAATAATCCAGTTCAAATGATGGAGAAAACCCATTTCTTAGCTAGATGCAAGGTCCTTGATGGACTTGGAGTAATGTTGGTGGTAGCAATTTGAATAAAGACTGAGCCAAATCTATGTTGGATTTATTGCTTGAATGTATATTTAATGGGGAGATATAGTTGAGCCACAACCAAATCCTGTGATTATGCATTACAATACACAGTATGTGATGTAATTGACCTAGAAATATAGCATTGTAAACAGAACCGAACCCTTCCATACATACTACCCACTTATGTACAAGGAGACTTTGACCTCATCTTTGACAAATTGAATGTCCCATTGTAGAGAGTGCATTGGCATTGGTGATTAGGATTGGTTTTGACTTTCAACAGCTCGAAACCTGACCTAAAGCAGTGAACCAATCTAGAATAGAATCCTTGGAATCAACTCTGAAAACAGAGAACCCTGCATTATTCTAAGAGTAGAGACCAAATTTTAATTCTGTAGAAAAGCCATGTTGGTGAGACCTGAGGGCTATAAGTCCCATATTTACAGATCATGACTACATTACTGTTAGTGCTGCAAGACTTTCCCATGAAGAAAAAAACATAAAATATGATTCTGTGTTTGTTTGAGTTCCAGGTGATCATGAACATTTATCGCATACCCAATCATCCAACTAAAAGAAATAGAACACTACCCCCTTGTTTGGAATTTTACTTTTACTTTCATCAAACCCTTCCACTTCTCCAGAGAAAACCCATCTCTATTGAAGCAATAATCTCTCCTAGACATCTACATCAGGGATTAGGTGTCTGCTATCCAAAAATAGCATTGGGGGTAGACTGAATTTTATCAAAAACACGTCTTATCAAAACGCATCTTATAATCTATTTACCGAGATTTTGTAAATATTGCTTCTAATTTTGGGACAGGAAACTTGGTATCTCAGATTCTCAAGTAACCAGAATTTGTTTTTTCTTTGGAGATTCTGGGGTATGCATTGGCTTATTCCTAGTGAGAGTTCAATTTCACGATTTGTGGTTAAAGTGACGAGAGAAATTTTTACTATTCAAACCACACAAATATGCCATGCAACTACAGCATGAATAAAGATCCGACAGTTGAGCCACACTCCTAGCTCAAACGAGAAAATTCCCACCATCATAGGTGTACCTTGGACAGTCTTGGTATTTTCCTGACGACAGTACTTTGAGCCTCAAGTGCTTTAGAGCATCCATACTTTACTCTATTCACCAAAATTTAAAACTGGACTTTCCTTGAGCTGCAAATCCCTAGGTGAAATGGCATGTAACACATCTTCCAAACAATCTCAGTGCATATTTGCAAGACAATTAAGCATCACTCTACACATTTATAATGTCATTTAATTACCAAGGCATTATTTCTGGTTGAATGAAAGATTAGCTACTTTTCAACATAGAAGAGAAAAAATCGAATGCAGGCATATTAAAGACCACTCACATGACAACAAAATGGGAATATCCACTACAAGAAGAGGCTTTCAAAATGCAAGTTCATTAATCCAAATATCTAAAAGCAAGAATACACAAACAGAGATACATAGTCATTCGAACAGACTCACAGCTCTGTAAGAGAGACAACGCTGATAAAATCGCTTGCTCTGCATTTGCACATTTATCTTCTAACCTTCACAGAAGTCACAGACCACCCATCCTTTCCCCTTGCAAGGATCACGGAGGATGCCAGCACCTGTTACTTCCTAGAATGTAAATCATGATTCATAAAATAGTTAAAAATCAATAAACTTATATGCATTCTAAATACCAATCAAGAAACAAATTCAAGTATATACTATAGTTACATCCAAAGCTCATAAGTACAGTAAACAACACAAGCGTGTGTGTGTGTATATATATGAAACACATTCAAGTGTATACTATAGTTACATCAAAAGCTCACAAGTACAACAAACAACACAAGCATGTCTGTATATATATATATATATATATATATATATATGAATGAAATAAGTGCATGGGCTACATAAAATACTAGAGAGGGTATACGAAGGACAAAATATTTAAAATTATAGTCCATCATAATCAACTAGGGCATACTAATTGGTATCACCATTGACTAATACATATCCTTCATTGCAGGCAACTATGGAAAAATAAGTTTATATCCTCTGTTGCATTAGTAAGACACCTACTAATTTTTTCATGAAGTAGAGATAGAGAAAAGGGCTTATATATACTTACTTGTTGGGATTGAAGTGAATATTCCCTGCAGGTAATTCTCTGTGCAAAAGCAGGCCTGGAGTTGGACCACAAAGATTCCCTGCAGGTAATCCTTACGACAATGACAATTTGTAATTTTAACAGAGACACTAGAGCAACAAAACCACACACCTTCTCTAATACACAGAGAACTGATCAATGAGAGGAGCCCATACCACCCACTGACAACTGGATATAGCACCAAAATAGGAAATACCAGCATATGAACCTCTCGCAGACCCAGTACCGAACCAACCACACAAAAGATCTAGCAACAAATTGCAGATTTCAGGAATAGGAACTGGTCAACCCCAAAAATCAAAACTGGGCTAGAACTGGTAAAAAACTAGAAACAAAAACTAGTTGATCAAATAATACATAAAATATTCAAATTTTGATGGAAAAATAATATTCATGTGCATCCATGTGAATCCAAACAATTAGATACAAATACGAAAAATTTTCTCATTTATATAGCAAGGGTGCATATAATATTAAGAATGCAGATGTATAAATAGTTGTAACAAAATATGACCCCAAAATGGACAATTGAGGATTAATATCATCCTCTAGACAAAATTACGCTAACCTAAAAATGGATTTTTCCCTCTATATTTGTCAACATTCCTAGACTTAACCTTACTATTAACTATGAATGGTAGGGAATCTGGACAAAATGGGCATTACACCTTAAAAAACAAAATCTGGAAACCCGTGGATGCATGTCTTGTTCATTATTTGTTTAATTGTAACTTAGCATTTTGAATATGTATGTTATATTAAAACCAGATTTGAAATAATATATCTGAGTGTTAATCATACATATTCATGGATATCATCCGGAGTGAGCTCAGTGTTACAAAGTTCACCATTCAACATTGACGGTTTGTATGGGGTGGAATGGTTAGTCATCCAATTGAAGAAATATCGACGATTTATGGAGTGCCTTTTAGAGTTGACACATGGTGCCTTTGTGGAGTGTTGTCTTCTAGACTGAGATGAGGTATATGTCCATTAGGGTGTAGGGAGAACTTATCATACACCAGCAATCAACTTCATAATTTGGATTCACTCTTATGCTAGCTTGTATGCCAATTGACTTTAAAGGTATATTTGGTAAAGTAGCATGATAGTGTTGTCTTCTAGACTAAGATGAGGTATATGTCCATTAGGGTGTAGGGAGAAATTATCATACACCAGCAATAAACTTCATAATTTGGCTTCACTCTTATGTTAGTTGTATACCAGCTGACTTTAGAGGTTTATTTGGTAAAGTAGCAAGGTATATTTTACTATGTTTGTTGACCTAGAGTGATGAATAGAAAATTTAAATTACTTCCTTTGACATGGCCTGCTATGTCCATTGTCAACTATCCCTCATGCTAAACATATCATAGCAGCAGGATGTAATTATATTTTCATTTGTCTTGCAAAATGTATAAATAAATCTTACACAGGAAATCGATTCAGTCCTTGGACTAGCATCACTGACAGGTAGAAACTCGACCTGGGATTCAAATTGGCCTAGCTACCTCAGAAAACAACACTTTATTTGCATGCTAGATGTGTAGGCAGTTCTTATCAGACTTGGCTTCCTTTATCAGCTCATCTCTAACATTATCAAGCTATATACCGCTGCTGGGCACCAGTATTATAGTGTATTGATCCCCTTTCTCCTTCATTCATTCATATTGGCAACCATTCTTTCATGAAAATGATTCACCTCTTGTGTTCTGTCAAGACAAGTGCAAAGCAGCTACTTCCCTGTAATACATATTAAAAACCAGATTCTCTATTTTGTTGTTTGGATTTGCTGAGTGCGTGCTCCCTTGTTTCCCATTCACTGGTCCATTATCATTCATAAGTTTAATCCCATTCGCAAGAGCCTTCTACTGTGCACACACCAACGAATTATGGTCTTGTTCCTTTGATGAAATAAGTATTAACCTTCTTCTAAAAATTTCAATGAGTAACAATAGGTATCCCTTTTACTTTAGTTCTTAGTTTTTATGCAGGGCAAAGTTGAATCCTTTTATGAGTTGACATGCTTATTAAAGTTGCCACTTTGGTCAATTTAGTAATAGTTTGAAATGGATATTTTTCTTGATATGCTTAAGAAATGCATAAATATAGACAACGTTTGCGATTTAGGGTAAGACAAAAGCCATAGCCCCAAGTCATGAATACCAAATTTAGCAATACGTACAATGGGTCGAAATATTCTCTTGACATAGATAGAGAAAGTAAAAGGAAATTCAAAGTGGCACAAAAGCAAGGAATATTAGCAAAGGTAAATCAAGGCTTGAGGAGATCATCTTAATGTTTATCACAAACCCAACATCATAACCTCACATCATGAATATCCATCCCTAGCTGCCATATTGTTGTTTATGTGAAATTTCCCTAATCACATTTCTACACAATGGTCTTCTTTCCTTCTGGAACTGTCTTCTTTCCAATGATTGTACCCAAAAAATTCTCTTTACTAATATCATTCACACAGATGTAGACATCAAAACTCCAGTTTGATACTCCAGAGTCTAGTTTCAACTACAGTATCCTGGTCTGAAACATTGACTGAAAAATGGCTGCCAGAATTCTATAAATGCCCTCAAACAGGTATCAAACCTTCTCTATTACCAAAATGGTGCAAACCTATTGGGGCTGCAATTATTCTCAGAGCACACAACAATGTTATGGATGCAAATTCACAAAAATCAATACATAACTAACAGAGGAAACAACAAGCTTAACCAGTCTATTGAATTGAAGGTTCAATTATTACAAACAGGCCTTAATGGGCTCTTTACTGTAGCTTACAACAAAACATGGGTCAATGCCCTTCAAACATTAATATTCTCATCGGTCTGTCTTGACTAGGCTACAATGGGTTCATAAGGAATAAGGTATATTCTACAGCCCGGTAGGGATAGTAACATCCATCTATAATGCTTAAGAATTAAAATGGAAAAAACTAAATCTGTAATAAAAAAAATACCAAACATATTATAAAATATATATAGAATTTTTAAAAAATATGAAGCATACATATATATATAAACCAACGTAGAGCCACAAGGGTTATCTCAAGCTATGTTGTCCATGGGGAGGCCATGTTGCCATATGTCACTGGCTAAAATCCAGTAGAGTCCCTCAAGGTTACCAGCCACTATAGCAACTAGAATTTGAGCAGCCCTCTATCTGAATATTATGGGAAGTGGGGTATCCCATGAGGTTTTCTTTGGAAAAAAAAATATAAACCAGCATAGATAAATCTTAAGCACTGAGATATTTGCACCTGGACCTTTTAAGCACAGATATTTGCACATGGCTTCCTTTTTATCCCTATCTGTGTTTAATAGATCTAGAGTTAAGATGAATCTAAGATGATGTGTAAGACTTGAAAATGGTTTGTTGGATGGTGAGGTTGCTAGTTCATTGAGGTCAACAACGTGTCAATCCCTCCACTAGTATTTCATTCTCACTGTGGTCTGCTCTACCAGCTTGGCTTGAATTTCAAAGGGATGAGGCTGGGTACAAATTCCAGGTGATTTTGGAAGAAAAGATACCACTTAGACTTGTAGCTAAGCCAAAGGAAGTCTGCTCTTTACAGTGCAGCCTCTCTGGAATTTTAAAGGAATGAGGCTGGGTACAAATTCCAAGTGATTTTGGCAGAAATTATACCACTTAGACTTGGTAGCTAAGCCAAAGGAATCCTGCTCTTTGCGATGCAGCCTCTCCTAAATATTTTTGCGGTGCAACCTCTTAGTACAAGTGTCTTTAATCACGTCCAAGAAAATAGGATGGTGTGTTGGGAAACTCAGGAGTTTATGGTATTTTGGGACAACTTCTGAACATTTTATTAAGCATTATACTGGAAGTTAAGACTAAGTTAGACTGGTCAAGTGCAGGAGAATTGACTGGTGTTATGTTTGTTTGTAAATTCAAATAATACATGTTGTTGTCATGTTATTAACTGGCAATGTCAGAAGTTCATTATCTGAAGTGAGCAGTCTACCATCCTTTCAACTCCTAGTGTCAGTAGTCAATCCGTTCACATCTTCGTTTTCCATTTCATATGATGATTTTTTATTTATATCTTCCTGCTTTTGAGGTGCATCCATTTTGTTCAGACACACTAAGCTCTGGAACACTTCATTTGAATTGTCTTTTGTTTCACTTGAATCAAATTGAATCCTGAAAATAGAAAAATTTGCAGCATCTTCCATGTCAACCTTAGACTCAAAATTGTTTATCCTATCTCCTTCAGTCATTCCCATGAATGGATCCTCTAAATGTAAATCAGTTTGGCTCTGTAAAGCTATATCTTTGCTGTCCACATTCATAGAAGCAATTGCAATTTCTTTGTTGTGAATGTTGCATACTTGTGCTATGTCTTCAATCATGTTTGGAGAAACAAAAGGCTCTAGAGCCAGATTTTTTTTTTGTTATTCTATTTCACCAAGCAACATTACAACAGGAATGCTCCATGACTTATCATTGGCTTCAACCAAGAGTGCCATATTTACTCTATTCAAAGATTGTGAATCAGATAACCCTTCAATTGCTTCCTCTGCAGCACTAATTTTTGCACCGTTGTCATGTCCATTCTGATGAAATTCAACAGTCGACTGTACTAAGGCAGGTTTGTCCAGCACCTCTACTGCAGTGGAGACCTTACTATTTTTATCATTGCATGATTCATCCTTCAATTCCTTTAATGTGTTCATACCTTTATCCTCTGAAGACATTTTATTAGATAGCAAAGTTATGGACTCACGAATTACTTTTATTACTGTCAGGTTTGTTTCCCCTTCCTCTGAAGCAGATTGTTGAGTCAAAGGAATTTTAATTGACTTTACTTGAGAGACACCAGCTTCCTATTTCTCCTATTTTTGTTTTTCTGTTTCTAGTGTAGGGTGTAGATTAGTAGGATTTTTACTCTTTTCCACTGATGATATCATTCTTTCATCACTATCCTTTTCCTTTTCACCATGTATGATTCCATTGTTCATTTCTGAAGCAAAAACATGACCAGCTACTTTTTCATTTTCAGTACTAGTTCCTCTCATTATGCTATCATTGGTTGTTTCTTCCAAACCATTTTCTTCAGTCTGCATCATCTTTTGTGGCAGGAGGAACACATATGTAGCTTGTTCAGTTCTTGAGCAAGGCTACAAATGATTTGGCATTGAAGTTGAGTTAGCATCACTAACACACGATTCTTTAGCAAAGGCTGCTGCATCGGATATGGAGTTTTCACCAAATACTGTGATTTAAAGCCAGCAAAAACCATTAACAGATCTTTACATTCACAAGTCATTAGCATATAATTATTGTCTTATATGTTGCAAGCAAACTTTGATAATTGTGATATCAGGCAAGCGACTATTTAAGTTTCTATTCTTATGCATGATCCTTACAAAAGAAATCAATCTAAAATGTTTGACACCATAATCATACAGACAACTAAAAGGTCATTTGTTACATAAAATAATGTTAGCTAAAAAACTGGGGATATAGATAATCTAAGCAAAAATATGATTGAAGCAGCCTTCCAAAAACTCGGTGATAATAAAAAAATGTAGAAACATAATTCTATCTTTGGGGGTTGTGGTCTGATATACTTGTTAATATTGTGTTTTAGGAAATTCCTAGATTTCTTGGGTGAAAATAACAGTCAAATGTTTTGTAATAATGGTGAGAAAAGAGGAAATGGATAAGAATAGGTATCCCTTTTACTTTAGTTCTTACTTTTTATGCAGGGCAAAGTTGAATCCTTTTGTGAGTTGACATGCTTATTAAAGTTGCCACTTTGGTCAATTTAGTAACAGTTTGAAATGGATCCTTTTGCTTGATACACTTAAGAAAGGCATAAATATAGACAACTTTGGTGATTTAGGGTAACACAAAAGCCATAGCCCCAAGTCATAAATACCAAATTTAGCAATACGTACAATGGGTCGAAATTTTCTCTTGACATAGATAGAGAAAGTAAAAGGAAAGTCAAAGTGGCACAAAAGCAAGGAATCTTAGCAAAGGTAAATCAGGGCTTGAGGAGATCATCTTAATGTTTAGCACAAACCCAACATCATAACCTCACATCATGAATATCCATCCCTAGCTGCCATATTGTTGTTTATGTGAAATTTCCCTAATCACATTTCTACCCAACGGTCTTATTTCCTTCTGGAACTATCTTCTTTCCAATGATTGTACCCAAAAAAAATCTCTTTATTGATATCATTCACACAGATGTAGGCATCAAACCTCCATTTTGAAACTCCAAAGTCCAGTTTCAACTACAGTATCCTGGTTTGAAACATTGACGAAAAATGGATGCCAGAATTCTATAAATGCCCTCAAACAGGTATCAAACCTGCTATGTTACCAAAATGGTGCAATCCTATTGGGGCTGCAATTATTCTCAGATAACACAACAATGTTATGGATGCAAATTCACAAAAATCAATACATAACTAACAGAGGAAACAACAAGATTAACCAGTCTATTGAATTGAAGGTTCAATTATTACAAACAGGCCTTAATGGGCTCTTTACTGCAACTTACAACAAAACATGGGTCAATGCCCTTCAAACATTAATATTTTCAACAGTCTGTCTCGACTGGGCTACAATGGGTTCATAAGGATTCTTTGGCTGGTGTTTTCTTCTATCTCCATGGAGCTTCTCCATTTCTATCACCATGAGAACTCTACCTCAGTCTTTCTTCTCTATGATTGAATTTGATAATATCTGATCTTTTCCCTCTTAGCATCCTTTTCCTCTCTTTTCATTAAATTCACCAAACTACTAAAACAAACCTTTGAAAAACTGTGGGCCTCCACTATTTCTTGTCATGTGTCCTATGGTCTCAACCACCAATCTTAAAGTCAGATGTATGATGTGTGTTTGTGTATAAGTTAAAAGGTTTTCAAAGGACTTTTTGATGTCTACATGGGAATTTTATATTATGCTCCACTTATGAGTGTTTTGCAATATTTATACTTCGTAAATCCCCCAAGTTTCAGTATTTCCTGCTAACTAAACTAGCAAAACCATCCAAGTAAGGCTTCCCTCAATATGTTGTTTAAATTCAAAATAAATGAGAAGCAGTAAATCAAAGATAAGGTAGTTGACTTAACCAAAAGAAAGGTAAGTTGGCTGGGTGAATGGAGAGCACTGTTACAGCCACCACCAGAGTTCAAATCCTCTTACAGTATGTGACCATTTGCACAGAAAGTGGGAAAGTGCACCCCTGCAAGGGGGGAACTGTTCATCAGAAGTCATTATGGTCATTCAATCAGGCCTGGTGGTCACACGTGCACCCCTGCAAGAGGGGCATTGTTCATCATAATTCATTATGGTCGTTCAATCAGGCCTGGTGGTCACACACCCGATTAAAGTGTATGTAAGCACAAACCTCTAAAAGGTGGTTAATGCTTGGAACTTAAAAAGTATATACTATAAAGGAAGCATCTTCGGTATTCTGTCCACAAATGTCAATTCTTTTGATGTCATAAATTGATTATTTGAAAACTACTTTACCTACAATTTTTAACTCTACTGAAATTAGCTTAAAAAGTTATGGAACAATGCTTCAATAGGCAAGCAATATATATTAGTCCAGCATACCTGCCACATACCCATAATAGAAAAATAAGATCTAATGAAATAAACATTAGCTGATGGTTCCAAATTTTGGCCAAAGGGGTTGGAAATTTTTAAGTTTTCTCAATCAATGAATAACTACAGATGACCCAAACTCCTCTAAAATCAGTTGTAGAAGAGAAAATGCACGCACAAAAAAAGAGTTTATTGAAACAGTCCTCAGAATTTGGCAGAAAAAAGAAGAGATCACTGCTAATGAAGAGTGTTGGATTCAGATGGCAACTAGAAGGTACCAATGCCTCAAATCCATTCTAGAAAACAAAATCTAATGCCTCAAAATGAACATGATAGATCAGCTACAAGGGAATAGAGAGACTCAGGTCCAGTTGGAACTTGGTAGATATTGATGTGCATGCCAAACTTCTAACAGATAAAATTGAAGCTGAATATGCCAAACTCACTGACAAGAGTAAGATAACTGGAGGACCAACAAAAGGAATTGTTTCCTCTCTTTAAATGAATATTATAATCTCTGATATTGTCTCTCTTAGCATCCTTTTCCTCTCCTTTCACTAAAGTCACCAAACAACCCTTTGAACAACTATAGGCCTCCATTCTTTTCATGTCATGTGGCCTATGGTTTCAACCACCAATCATAAAGTTGGATGTATTATGGGAAGCATGCCTTCTTGAATGTCCCTCCCTCCACACATCACTCATACTTGTTGGTCCTCTCTAACATTTGATTGGAAAGAGGTATTGACAGATCAAGTCTATGCAGGACCCTTTTGAGCCATCCTGAAAAATGCCCTCGAAATGATCAGAGGGATAGCTAAGATTATACAGGGCTAAATGTCTAAGCTCAACTGATGATAACTTCATCTGTCCCTTACCTTAGACTCCTGTGCACAACCAACACCAACAAAAATTAATACAGGGGCCAACTTCATGGCTAGTCACCATAAACCTCATGGCTAAGATCTATTTTTTCTTGGTAACACCAACATATTTCTTCATGGTTTGATGAAAGATCACATAGATGCAGGGCACAAATATTTATCAGATCCATAACAGTATTGGGTCTACCTTTTGGGCCACCCTGAACAGCCCCCTTGAAATGATCGAAGGGATAGCTGAGATCACGCAGGGTTGAATGTCTAAGATCAACCCATGATAACTCGATACGTCCTCTCCCTTATACTCCTATGCACAACCAATACCAAAAAGAATTAATACAGGGGACAACTTCATGGCTACTCCCCATAACCTCATGGCTAGAATCTGTTTTTTCTTAGTAACACCAACAGATTTCTTCATGGTTTGATGCAAGATCACATAGATGCAGGGGTTGATTCTTCAGTAGATCCATAACAGTGTTGGGTTTATAGCATATTTCTTATATATACTTACTTGTTGGGATTGAATTGAAGATTCCCTGCAGGTAATTCTCTATGTAAAAGCAGGCCTGGAGTTGGACCACGAAAAAGGTGGAGGTA
>LPNX011073334.1:0-82967 GCA_001517045.1 Pseudotsuga menziesii | reverse complement strand
CAATATTATTTTATTATTTTAACTATTATTTTATTATTTTCACTATTATTTTATTATTTTCCTTAGGAGGCCCATTTTAGACCCCAAAATTCCTCTAATGATGTTTCCGATTCGATTTGCAGAGATCTTTGTACTTGCTGTTATTATTTTTCTACATTATGTGTTTGTAGATTCTAGGATTTGAATATTGTTTCTATTTAGATAGGTTTCCAGCTTTATCACTACCTAGAGATTTTCAGGATTATTCTTTGAGTGCATAATATGAACAGTTACAATGAGAGCTAGGCACTTTTCAGGATCTATCTAAATTTTTATAATCAATTTTCTGTGCAGCTACCCTTCCCTTGTATAATGCTTACTACCAAAGATACGTGATTACTAATTTAGAATATTAAGGCTGCATCCTTATATGCCATCATTGTAAAGGAAGTCATGATTATTTTGATTGGCTTCTGTGGATGGTCTCATCTTTCCGGAGAACTAGTGCAGAGAGAGGTATTTTGAAGGTGGTTTTAAGCATTGCCAAGATTAGTGCTAGTTATGTAGGATGCACCGATTTTTCAAGTGAAATTAAAGTGAAATGATTGTGAGATGTCAACTGACTGATACATTTTGAGATCTTTTCAAAATGATCCATAATTTTGAATTCAAAGACGAGCTATCAATTGATATTTGATGGTTTCTCAATTTAGTTGTGTATCTCATCTAACACTTGCAATTTTTTTTCTATTAATAGATGCTTTCAAATGACATTTCTACTTTGTTGTATTTCAGCAGTTGAATATCAGTCTACTCATCAGGTTATATTTCATCTAACACTTGCAAAAAAAAATTATGTTAAATGCTTTTGACATTTCTACTTTGTTGTATTTCAACAGTGGAATATGAGTCTACTCATCAGGTTAAATTTCAGGTGCAAGTCCTGGGTGATTATGACATAAGAGTATGGACTTAGCTAAATGAAAAATAGTTGTAATTACTGATTCAGATTTTTAAGGGCCATCGTATTGGTAAAAAATGGTAAGGATGGATACTTACTTGAGAATTGAGGTATACAACTTAGTATTAGGCTATCCTTTGAGTATATTTTGGGAAGAGCCCGTAAACCCTGATTCCTTGAGCCCCCTTTTCAATTTTTTTTTGGAATCCTTTGGAGATAAACCTGTAAACCCCAATTCCACATCTTTACGAGATTCTATAGACCCACTATATTTTTTCTCAATGGTCTGAATACAAGCTTCTTTTGAGTACACAAAAAAATATGTCTGCAATTTTCTCGCAGCATTTTGCACTGCTATAGTTATTATCCATTGTTCTTTTGTGCGACGTCAATTGGTTCTTCTGTGGGACATCAGTTAGTTCAAAATGAATTCAAACGAACATATGAGGGTTAAAACAAGACCTACAGCTCGCATAGGAAAAAGGGCAATTCAGACACAAAAGGGCAGTTCTACATGATTAGTTTATTTTCAAAATATAGAAAACAATGCAAAAGGGCGGTTCAAACACAAAAGTAGTTATACATGATTTTTTTATTTTCAAATTAGGCTTCACCATAATTTGGAAACTCAAATTTAGTCAAGTAAGTCTAAAAATTGGTCAAAGTTGTTTAAATTGCATAAAACAGTTTAGAAAATTTGAAAACACTCAAGGTACTATGATCATGTAATTTTATTATTTTAAGTTTTGATTTTATCAAAACAAAATTCTAAGTTAACTCTATAACACAACATACTTCTATAGCAACAATATTGGATCTTTCATTACATTTATATAAATTTCCTCCATTTTCAAAAACAATTGAGATCATTTAATGATAATAATCACACATTTTGAAAATTTTAAATTTCAAAATAAAATTCAAGTCCCTTCATGTGATTACTTAGTTAGGTATGTAATCATTTAGCAATAAAAGTCATTTGAATTCCATTCCCTTATGAATGTGGGAATGGATTTATTAATCATTAATGAATTCATATAATTAACTAAAAAAACATCATCATCAAGTTTAAAATTAGTCATAAGCCATGGTCTTCCAAGGTTTGAATTTAAATACACTATATCAACCTGGAAAATAATTCCATTATTTTTCTCAATGTAAAAAAAATTATTCACCACAAAGGTTTTTTATGGCAAACGTAAAACAGTGATAACTTTAAAAAAATCATAATGAGGGTCAAATCAATTATATAAAATGTTGAACATTTTGAATCCAACTTCAGTTTCTTTGCCATAATTTGAAACATTTTATATGGATTCTTTGTGGGATGTGACTATCCAAGCAATACGTGAAATTTCAATGAAAATTAGATACTTTATATTTTGAACAACCTCAAAGTTTTTGAGGAGAGATTTAATGTTTTTAACATATAAATTTGTAGAGTTAAATTTGAACATTGCACCACATAAATTAAAATTATGTAAAATTTTATATCAAAACTAAAAAATGCTAGGTAAAATTAGAGAATATGAATGCATGTGAATTTAAGTTTTTTGAAAAAATGAATTGAAAGATTCACAAGAAATTCTAATTTACAAGTGTGTGGGTTTTTCTTTTAAATCATTTCTTTTGATACAAAAATGATTTATACATAATTGAAGTTAAGAAACGTGTTTTTATTAATTTTGTGCATCGGAGGTAGACAATTGAATTACTATCAGTGAAGTAATTTGAAGTTTAACCCTCTGAAATCCTATCGATGGTGGGTAGTGGAAATTAGGTTTTGGTTTTGGATCCCCAAGTCATTTAAACTCGGGGTGCGTTGAGACCTCAAGAGGTGGTTAAACAATTTTTTGATCTTGGGAGATTAAATTTCTTATATGTTTGTTGAAAAACTCATCCTATTTTCTTGTCAAAGCTGAAAAAATCTCAAACAACCACCTACTATGTGTCAACTGATGATGGTTTTCTTGAGCTCAATCCAAGAAATGTGAAATGGCCTCATATTACTGACTATAAGCCTAGCATAACAATAGAGATTGGGATACCTAGCTCAAGAACATTGATTTTATCAAAAAATAACCATAGGGTTTTGGAAAGGGAAATCTTACCTTTTGGACAAGTGTCATTGGTGTAGAAATATGACTATATCCCATTTTGTTTGCTTGAGTGTCGATGATGACCATGCTCTTTTCCAATTGTTAGAACCCATGGATTTTGGCTTCAAAAATGAGACTTTACAATGAAAGGTTCAACCATGAAGTTTACTATCTAATCCCTGTGGTGATTGTTTTTTTATTCGGTTTAACCTTCTATTGGTGTGCTCACTCAAATTTTAAATCTCATGATTCATTATAAAGTTTGTAACCTACGTGATATTGCATCACATAGTTCTAAAACTTATTTTGCATGGGATGTGTGTTCTTTGATGAAGATTTATCTTGGTGCAATAATCTATCAAATTGTTTCAAATTTTCAAGCTCTATGAAATTTTTAGGAACAATCATACCTTTGGACTTGTGCAATGTCATCACATCCCTTTAAAATTTATGTTCAGTATGATATGGTCTTTCTTATCCACAATTTGTTTCATGTAATATGTCAAGCATGCATTCCACTTTTTTTAAACTACAAGGACTATCACGCTACCCATTGGAGGGAATGAAGCATGGAGGATGTATGTAAGACCTCAACTCATCATAATATATCACCCCAAATCCATTTCCTAGTCCACACTACGCTCCAAATCAAAATTCTTTTGATTAACTATACAATAGGAAATGAAAAATAAGATGCCAAATCGAGGAAACCTCATATTTTGATTTTGTTATCATCTTTCTTCATTAAATCATCTTTTGTCCACTTTAGCAACATATCTATATAATCTACCTAGTTTTTTACCTATACAATCTAGCACAAGTAGAATTTAAATGTAGTTTATTTGGGATGCTAAAGTGGATGTAATTTGCATCCACTTTAGCATCATCATGATATAATCCACCTAGTTTTTCACTTAGACAACCTATCTTAAGGAGAATATAAATGTAATTGATTTGGGGTGCTAAAGTGGACACAATATATGTAATTGATTTGATGATAATGATATTCACAATGATGTGATTATATGATGATGATGATGATGATGACAATGTTTTTGTTGATGATGGCAATAACAATGATGAAGATGATGGCGATGATGATGAGATGAATGATGATATAGATAATGATGATGAAGATGGTGGCAATGACAATGAAGTTGAAAATGATGAGATTATATGATGATGATGATGATGATGATGATGATGATGATGATGATGATGATGATGATGATAGTAATGATGAAAATGGCAGTTACGATGACAATGAGAATGACATGAATGATGATGAGGATCCTTATAAGAAAGTGTTGGTAAAGGTAAATAAAACCAGTTTCAGTACAAGCTCCAAGATTAAAATGTGCTCAATCATAGTTATAAGTTATAAATGGTTAAAATTGTAACCATATCCCACTTGTTATGCATGCTTTAAATAATTATGATGATGAACTAGATGACAATGACATTGATGATTTTTTTTATGATGACAATGATGGAAATTATGACGATGATGATCATCATCATCATCATCTACATCATTGGCATTATCATCACAATTATTACAATATTCATCATCATTGTCATAATCATCATTCATGTCATCATCATTGCCATTTTCCTTGACATCATCATCGTCATCATTATCGTCATTGTCGTCATAATCATCATCATAGTTATTGACATTGTCATCAGTTATTCATCATTACCTTTGGCTGCTAAGAAATAACATCTACCCAAGAGATGTGATTAGTGGAAAAGGGTCATGGAGGACACATACTATTTATGCATGAGAAATAACAAATTTATTTTTTAATATGACCAACATCATCATTCTCATTGTATTCATCATCATTGTCATTGTCATCATCACCATCATCATCATTCATTTCATTGCCATCATAATCATTGCCAACGTCGTCATTTTCATTATAATAATAATAATTGTCATCATCGTCATCATTTTCATCATTCTCCCCATTATCAACAACATTATCATCATCATCATAGTCATCCTCAATATCATAATCATTATCCTCATTGTCATCTTTGACATATGGGTGCAAAAGTGGATAAAACATGGATGCAAAAAAGGATGCAAACATGGATGTAACAAAAGTAGGCGCATAATGGGGTGCACCAAAAATGGATGCAAAAGGTGATGCAAAAGTGGATGCAAAAAATGATGCAATCATGGAAGAAAAACATGATGAAAAAATTGGCACAAAAGTGGATACAACCATGGATGTAAAATTGGATACAAAATTGGATGCGAAAGTGGATGCAACAAAAGTAGATACAAAAGTATCGTAACACCCAACGCAAAACCTGATGCAAAAATGGATGCATAAAGGGATGCAATAATTGATGTAAAATTGGATGCAAAAAAAGATGCAAATGTGGATGCAAAAGTTGAAGCAAAAGTGGGTGTAAAAGTAAGCACAAAAATTGGTGTGAATTGGGACATGACAAAAGTGGATGCAAAAGTGGATGCAATAGTAGATGCAAGAAAAGACATAAACATGATGCAAAATGGGATGAAAATGTGGGTGCAAAAGTGGACGAAAAAATGGATGCAAAAGTGGATGCAATAGTAGATGCAAGAAAAGACATAAACATGATGCAAAATGGGATGCAAAAAGGGATGAAAACGTGGGTGCAAAAGTGGACGAAAAAATGGATGCAAAAGTGGATGCAATAGTAGATGCAAGAAAAGACATAAACATGATGCAAAATGGGATGCAAAAAGGGATGAAAACGTGGGTGCAAAAGTGGACGAAAAAATGGATGCAAAAGTGGATGCAATAGTAGATGCAAGAAAAGACATAAACATGATGCAAAATGGGATGCAAAAAGGGATGAAAACGTGGGTGCAAAAGTGGACGAAAAAATGGATGCAAAAGTGGATGCAAAAATGGCTGAAGCAAAACAAGATGCAAAACTAGACTCAAAACAGGATGTAAACTTTGATGCAAAACTTGCCGCATTAAGGGATGCAAAAAAAGAAGCAGAAGTGGATGCAAAAAATGATGCAAAAGTGGATGTAAAAAAGGATGCAAAAGTGGATGAAAACAAGGGCATAAACGTTGAGGAAAACATGGGTGTAAAAGGGTGCGCAACAAGAGTAGATGTACAAACTAGGTGCAAAATTAGGTGCAAAACTAGGCTCAAAACCTGTCTCAAAACATGATGTAAAACCTGGCGCATAACCAGGTGCAAAACCCAGTGCAAATTATGCTACAATTTGCGCCGTATTTAGAAAAAGGATGAAAAAAATGCCTAAAATAGCACCAACCCATGAAATTGCACCATTTTGTCCAAAAAATGAAGAAAAATACACTGAAAGATGGTGTAGACGTAAAAAAGGATGCAAAAAGAGATGCTAAATCTAGTTTTTATTGTAGTGCTTATAGATGTGGAGGACATTGGACCACACACATCTGAATGAATCAATTCCAACGTACCTTTTGTTTTTGTTTCGCTCTTCGAAAATGGATTCTTAATGGTCTTCCCTTTCGCACATCCCTTGCAAATTCCTTCATGTTTGATCTTCAAGTCTAGTAGTCCCATCACTACTTTTTTCACATAAGGTAGTGGCTTGTAATTGATGTGGGAAATCATTCTATGCCATAGTTCACTAGGGTCAGTGGACTCATGAACAAGGGATGTTTCTGAATGTCCTTTGAGTTTATACAGGCCTCCTTCTTCTTCATTGATAACAACTACATCTTCAATTTTCTTTCCTTTGGTCCACATGAGTACTTGGCCATCTATGAATGCAACTCTGAATCCTTTCTTATCTAAAGCTGAGATAGAAAGTAGATTCTTCTTTAGACCAGGTACATACAATACTTCTTTCATCTTCAGGATATTTCTTGAATCAAGCTTATAACTTCCTTCCCCAATTCGTTTGATCGAATATTGATAGTCATCTCCTAGATATACTTTTTGAGGAGTGTTCTTTTCTTTAAGTCTTGATAGTTTTTTCTTTTGTTTCTTCATGTGCTTTGAAGCACCACTATGAATAAGCCAAGTGTCCTCTCAAGGTGTTATAGATCTAGAGAGTGCAGAGAATAGTACATACTGTTCTACATCCTCTTCTCTTGCTTGCTTTCTTGGAGGTCCTTCCTCTTCTTCTTCTTCATCCAAATATTTAGCTAGATGAGCATGATGTCTTTTGTTCTTCTTGATCCTCTTATTATATTCTTGTCTCTTCATAGGATAATTTATAGCAATGTTTCCTATCTTATAACAATGAAAACATTGAAAACCAAACTAGTCCTTACTTGGAGGACTTTCTCTTGTTCTTTGGATTCTTTTGGGAGGTTGAGATTCCTTGTGGTTTCTATTCCTTAATTTAGGTTGACTTATTCTTCTTTTGGTATGAGTGGCTAGGGCTTGATCATCTTCCTTCAGAAGAGCTTATTTGTTTGCCACTCTATTCTCCTCTTGAATACAATGTTCCCATACAACATCAAACTTCAAGCTTTCCTTCCTGGTAGAAATCATCTGGATGAATGACTCCTAGGGTCTAGTGAGACCATTGAAGGCAGTAATAACCAACTCATCTTCATCAATTTTGTCTCCTATGGGTTCTAGTTGTTCCTTGAACTGGGATACCCTTGTGAAGTAGTCCTGGATAGAGAATATTTTAGACAAGAGAATCAAGACACTCTAATCAGACAATGGCAGAGAGTATACTTCAAAAGATTTTGAATCCTTCTGTGAAGATGACAGGATCAAGAGGGAACTAACCACTCCCTACAATCCTCAACAGAATGGTGTTGCGGAAAGAAAGAACAATACCATCATGGAGGCAGTGAAGACAATGACATGTGAGCAAGATATTCCAATGCATCCATGGGAAGAAGCAACAAGAACTGTTGTCTATGTACAGAAAAGAATATCTCAAAGTGCTCTTGGATTCAAGACTCCAGAAGAGATGTTTAAGGGAAAGAAGTCTGAGGTAAATCACCTTAAAATATTTGGTTCTCCAGTATATATTCATATATCGAAAGAGAAAAGAACCAAGTTGGACCCTTCCGGAAAGAAGGAGATATTTGTTGGGTACTGTGAAGTATCCAAGGCATTCAGAATTTACATTCCTACATTCCATCACTTGAAATCAGTAGAGATGTAACATTCGATGAAGAAGCATCTCTCAAGAGATCCAAAAAATTCCAACATGAAGATGCGTATGAGGAAGATGCACCACCCAAAAATGTAGAGACTACATTCCTCCCTGAAGATGAAGTGCCATTATGAGGTCTTAGGCTCGTTTCCTATGGCTAGTGGAGGGTAAGGGAGGCCTCCAACACTGACCATCATAACCATCATAATCATCATCATCATAATAATTGTCATCATAGTCATCCTCATCATCATAGTCATCATCCTCGTCATCATTGTTCCTCATCATCACCGTGCTCATCATCATCATGACCATCATTATTCATCATCATATTTCATCATCATCATCATCATCATCATCATTGTCGCCGTCCATCATCATCGTCATCGTCATCATCATAATCATCATCATATTCATCATCCTGATCATCATCATCGTCATCGTCCTCATCCTCATCCTTATCATCATCATCATAGTCATGGTCATCATCATGATTCCATTGAAAATGCTTGAAAATAAAATCAAAGCAAATTTTCAACTAAACCTATCATCGTCGTCGTCGTCATCGCTGTCATTGTTTGTCATCATTTTCACCATCTCCATCCTCATCCTCATCATCATCATCATCCTTATCCTCATCCTCATCATCATCATCATCATCATCCTTATCCTCATCATCATCATCATCATCATCATCATAGTCATCATCGTCGTCATCATCATCATCATCATCATCATCATCATCATCATCATCATCATCATCATCGTCATTGTTCATCATCGTCGTCATGGTCATCATCATCATTCCTTTGAAAATGCTTGGAAATAAAATCAAAGAAAAGTTTCAACTAAACCTATCATCATTGTCGTCATCCTCATCCTCATCATCATCGTCATCATCATCATCACCATCGTTGTTCATCATCATTGTCATTATCATCATCATCATCCTCATCCTCATCATCATCATCATAGTCATCATCCTCATCATCATCATTGTCATCATCCTCATCGTCATCATCGCCAACATTGTTCATCATCATTTTCATCGTCGTCGTCATCATCATCATCCTCATCATCATCATCCTCATCCTCATAATCATCATCATCCTCATCCTCATAATCATCGTCATAGTCATCCTCCTCCTCCTCGTCATCGTCATCATCCTCATCCTCATCATCATCATCATAGTTATCATCCTCATCATCATCATTGTCATCATCGTCATCGTTGTTATCATCACCATCATAGCCATCATCATCATCATCATCATCGTAATAATCATCATAATCATCTTCATCATAGTCATACTACTCGTGATCATCATCATCATCATCGTAATAATCATCATAATCATCTTCGTCATAGTCATACTACTCATGATCATCATCATCATAATCATCATCATCCTCATCATCATCATCATCATCATCATCACCACCATCATTGTTCATCGTCATATTCATCATCATCCTCATCATCTTCATCATCATCGTCATCAACATAATCATGCTAATCATCGTAATCATCATCATCATAATCATCGTCATCATAGTCATAATCATCATCATCATCATCATCCTCATCATCGTCGTCGTCGTCATCACCATCATTGTTCGTCATCATCATCATCGCCATCATCATAGTCGTCGTCGTCGTCATCATCATCCCAATCATCATCATCATCATAGTCATCATCCCCATCATCATCATTGTCATCATCCTCCTCATCATCATCATCATTGTTCATCATCATCATTCCATTGAAAATGCTTGAAAATAAAATCAAAGGAAAGTTTCAACTAAACCTATCATCATCATCATCATCAATATTCCTCGTCATCGTCGTCATCATTATCATCATCGTCATCATCATCATCATCATCATCATTATCATTGTTCATCATCATTTTCATCGTCGTCATCATCCTCATCATCATCCTCATCCTCCTCCTCATCATCATCATCGACATTGTTCATCATCTTCATTCCATTGCAAATGCTTAAAAATAAAATAAAATAAAAGTTTCAACTAAACCTATCATCATCATCGTCGTCGTCATCATCATCCTCGTACTCATCATCATCATCATCATCATCATCACCATCACCATTATTGTTCATCATCATTATTATCGTCATCGTCATCATCATCATCATCCTCATCCTCATCCTCATCATCATCATCATAGTCATCATCCTCATCATCATCATTGAAATCATCCTTATCATCCTCATCATCACCATCATCATCATCATTATCATCACCATCATTGTTCCTCATCATCATCAGCATCGTCATCATCATCACCATCATTTTCATCATCATAGTCATCATCATCATCATCATCATAGTTGTCATCAACGTCATCATCATCATCATCATAATCATCGTCATCATAGTCATAGTCATCATCATCATCATCATCCTCATCCTCACCATCATTGTTCATCATCCTAGTCATCATCATCCTTCTCATCATCATCATTGTCGTCATCAACATCATCATCCTCATCATCGTAATCATCTTCATCATCATCATCATCATAATCATCGTCATCATAGTCATTGTCATCGTGATCCTCATCATCATCGTCGTCATCATCATCATCACCACCATCATTGTTTATCATCATCATCATTCCATTGCAAATGCTTGAAAATAAAATCGAAGCAAAGTTTCAACTAAACCTATCCTCATCATCCTCATCATCATCATCATAGTCATCATACTCATCATCATCATTGTCATCATCCTCCTCAGCATCATCATCATTGTTCATCATCATCGTCATGATCATCATCATCATTCCATTGAAAATGCTTGAAAATAAAATCAAAGCAAAGTTTCAACTTAACCTATCATCATCATCATTGTTCTTCATCATCATCATCATTATCATCATCGTCACCATCATCATCATCATCATCACCATCGTCGTCGTCGTCACCATCATATTCATCATCCTCGTCATCGTCATTGTCATCATCATCATCATCATCATCACCATCATTGTTCATCATCATCGTCATCATCATCATCATCATCATCGCCATCATTGTTCATCATCATCGTCGTCATCGCCATCATCGTCATCATCATTTGCATCGTCCTCCTCCTCATCATCATCATTCCATTGCAAATGCTTGAAAATAAAATCAAAACAAAATTTTTACTTAACAAATGCGTGCACGCGTCTTTAAAGCATGCGCACAAAGTAGCGTGATCGTGCTTCTAGTGTGTGCACGTTGTGTTTTGAACTACGCGCACGCGTTATTTAAAATTAGAATTTTGGCAGGCACCTTTTTCCAACCTACGTGGTGGTTGACTTGGTTGTTTTGGTTTTAGGTTCGGTTTGTGAAACCAAGTGGTTTGAACTGTCTAATGACATAAAACATGTTTTGTACCACTTATCCTATTTCGTGCACGATTTTGCATATGCCACACTTGTCCACTGCTAATGAAAATTTACACACTTGTGTAACTCTGTTTGTAGATTCTGAATATGTAATTTTTATTTAAATCTATTATCTTTTTCTATATTTTATTTAATTTTAAATGGACTAACATCAATCTAACACAAAAGGTAAGCTATTTGCTTCGGCTATAACTTTTGATTGGCTCACCTATTTAGAAAACGGAAAAGAACCCGCACAATAAGACACAAAGACCTACATCCTAAAAAAAATATCATTCATTGACTATGTTAAGACCAAGATGTGGTGGACCAATGCCCCACCTTGTCATTTCATGGTCACTGACTTCCTTAATTTGAAAAAAAATATAACATAATAAATATGGAAAAATAGCGTTGCACTACACACACTTGTTATCTACAACTCTATATAATGTTTTCACAAAATTCCACCATTTACATACCAAACAAGTGGACCAACACAAACATAGTCATTATTTTTTGGGAAAAAAATAACAAACCAACCTTAGAAGAACCTCGTTTTTTGATATTTATACTTAGTTTCCATAAATAAAAGTTATATATTTCAGAAGGTAATCTGATTGTCCACGTTTGATATTCTTACGCCATATTCCAAAACGTTGTGTAGGTACCTCTAATATTGATTTTTGACGTTTAGATTTCTGTTTTTCCAGAATTCCATTGAAACGAACGCGTCATAAGTGACTAGCATTAGCTTGCACTAGCCCTGTACTCAACAATGTCACTTTTCATTCTAGGACAACAATGTCACTTCCTTGCCGTAGTGACCATTTTCTGATATCTCGAATGTATTGAATAGGGATTTGTATGTAGCTCATTCATAATCAATACCTTCAAATCTATTGAATTATGAATGTAAAACCTACCCTTCTACATCAATAAATATTCTTGAATCAAGTCATGTCCTTGTTCATATATTTTTTGTTGCAGATTGGTTTTCATCTATTCAAAAAATTCATCTTTGGTGAAAGTATTTTTTTATCTTGGTTTTCATATCAAATTCATGGGTGTTAATAGTACCCATATGAATCATGTGCATGCTCCTATTTAGTGTATCAACAACTAAATATTATCTTTACTTTTTTTTATGTTTGATCTTAAAGTCATATTTGCTAAGGAAAACCAACCATCTAGCCTACATAGCATTTAAAGTTTACTAATCAAACAATTTTTTTCATCCAATACTATTAATCTACACTAAATAAATTGTCCATAATAGATTGTTTCTCCATACTTTTAATGCATGATTTATAGAAGCAAGCTTAAATTCATGAGTAACATAGTTTATTTTACGTTATTTTAATTTTTAAGATTCATAACATACTACATGATTATGTGGTAAGAGGACTCCACCTAGTCCTTGTTACATGCATATGTGTAAACTACAAAATCTATATCTAAGTCTACAATTTTCAAAATAGGTGCAGCAGTGAGGAAATGTTTTAATTATTGAAAACTTGCTTCACATATGTTTTAACCATATAAACTGTGTCCCTTTATTCTGCATGGAAGTGATAGAATAGGTTTCCTTTCAAAATCCTGCTATAAATATTCGATAGTAACCCAAGGCTCGTAAGTGATCCTACATCAATTATATTTTTAGGAATAATCCAGCTCATCATGGATTTCATTTTATTAGGACCCACTATTATTCCTTATTCTATAGTGATATGTCCCAAGTACTTAATTTTTATGTTAAAAGTCACACTTTTGAATGTACCTATTTTGGACCTTGATGTAAATATTGACTTGATATGTGAATAGTGTATATATGTGATGTATAATTCCTAGAGTGGAGTTCAAGGCCAAGGCCCTAGTAGTGAATGGGTTGTTTACAAAGAAAAGTAATTTATAATCCATGCATTGGTAATCCATGGAGAATTTAAATCCTATAAATAATTTGATTGAAAATAAAATGTTCAAGGCTAGCTATGGAGGCAACAAGAATGAGAGGATATGCTATCCAGTAGGGAGAGGTGAGGGGTTTATTTCAACCCAATATTTCCAAGTGTCATTTTGAGAAACCTTGCGCCATAAATGGAAAGTAACTTCCCAAGTAAACTCTCTTAACATTTCTTCAATTCTTTTGTAAGAGGGTAGCAAAGAAATAAACTCAAGAGTTTAATGAAGCTTGTAAAAAGAGGCTACAATGGCAGAGTATGAGTCAGCTTACTTGGATTATTACTTGGATTATAAGTTAAGTTAATCATGAATTAGCATCCCATCATCTCTGTGCAACAAAATAAAGGGGGAAGAGGATAAAATGTGTCATCATTCTTCATATGCAATGAATGGAACTTTGTGCATAGGAGATAAACGGATCATTCCCAACGTAGCTTGCATTACTAGCGTGCACAATTCAAAATTTTGTTTAATATTTCAAATTTTTTTCGTAAATTCGAAATTTAAAATTTTCAAGGTTATTGACATTCCATAAAATTTTATATATAATTAATTAATTTAATTAGTTAATTAGAGGGTATAACTAGTTTATAAATTATTTACTTAAACCAGCATAGATCCAAATCCTAGTCTCTATCAAGCCCCGAGAGGGATCAAATCTTTGGAGATGCAAACCTCTTCTTAAGTATTGCATTCAACTATCAGATTTGTTGTGACCAAAAGATACATCTCTTTATTTATTTCATGGTTGTCTCACACATGAGTGTAACAAGTCCACACCTTAAATACATTTCATGGTTGTCTTATCTTGTTATACTTAAATACATTTAATTAAAATTTAAATGGGCTTAATTAAATGGTTAATTAAAACCATTAGTCAAGCTTTCAAGCTTTAAGTTCTTAATACTCACCAAACTTTTTGTTTATTTAAGAGATACTTAAATATTAGCAACTTCAAAAATAATTAATAAGCTAAAAACATTTAGCTCACATGTTAAGTAACTATGTTACTACAATTAAGATCAATACAAAATTATATAACTTTTAAAAGTATACATTTTTCTGGTTATATTGTTTCCGGAATACATTTTTTTTGGCCCAATAGTTTTTTTTGGGAGGATGTTAAATTTTAACAGCATGGATATTTACCTTTAAAATGATGTTTATCAAATTGGCTATAACGTGAAAGAGCTGATAGTCATAGTCATCTCGATTTTGACCTAAACATATGTGACTCGCGTTCTCAAGTCTCCACATATGGTCCATTTATAACTAAATATCAGAACCATACAGGTAGACCCAGGTTTATGTGGGCCTTACCTCGCAAAATCGCATTGAAGCCACGCTAGTAAATCAACAATCGCAAATGAATGAATACGGGTTTCCATACTGTAAATTAGTACACTTGCCCACGATCTCATTTGACCTCACGAGTATTTTCGGGAACGAAGAGAATGAGAGGCCCTACTCTCGCCAATTTCATACACTTGTCCAAGGTTTGAACAGAGACCAAGAAAACGAGAATGAAGTTGCAGGGCCATAATCCTTAGCAGCTCATCCCCAAGTAATTTCTTCATCGTTTCCATCGCCATAGGCATCATGTTAAAGTCTTTAAACAACTTTACAGAATCCGCAAAGCCTCGTAATGAGTTGGCCTCCACACGTAAAAGCAAAAACAGATGCAAGTGGTATTCCGGTATTCGAAATCTCCACTACGTCCCATCTCAATCTCAGAGGCAACAATAAGAAGAAGAGGATGCCCAGTATTCGTTGTCATGATTGCAGCATAGTTAATGAAAAAATAATGCTGCAACTATTTCTGTATCGTCGGCAATTGCTATTGGCATCCACCTCATTGCCCTTGAAGCCCCAACAGATGCTGGCGGCTATGCCTCCTCGTCCTCGCAATCTGAAGGAATATTATAAGCTCGCTAACGTGTGCAGGAAGCCCCAAAACTCAACAGTTCGCGACATGGAAAACCGGAGGGAATGATGTCGTCTGATGCCTCAGATCTCCGAAGCCATTAAAGCCTCCAAACAGCAGCGGCGCAGATCATCTTTCTGGCGTAGTTGCAGCCCCTCCTGCTCAAGAACTTCTTACTCATGAGAGAATAATGAAAAAGAAGTTGTTACAGCTCTGGTAAGAAGACCTGAAACAGTCAAGCTCAGATTGCAGGATGAGAAATAGCAGGTGGTGTTACAAGGAATAAAGGTAGGTAAGAGACGATAAGCCGAACGTGATGAAGAAAAATAAGTGGACACATTCATTATCTTTAAAAGATTTCAAGAAATGAAATGTTAGGAATGAAACATTCCCATAATATTCACTATTACTATTAATTTTTCTTGACATGTTACAAACATTACTCGTTATAAGATCTCTCCCATAATATTCACTACCAGCTTAGATCCAAGTCCTAGGCTCTATCAAGCTTCGAGAGGGATCAAATTTCTTCTTAGGTATCCATTGATTTGATTCAAACCAAAAGACGCATATTTTTATTTAAGGTCCACATATCCCATCATATTCACTACCAGCGTAGATCCAAATCCTAGGCTCTATCAAGCTTCGAGAGGGATCAAATTTCTTCTTAGGTATCCATTGATTTGATTCAAACCAAAAGACACATCTTTTTATTTAAGGTCCACATATAATATTTTTATTATTAATATTTAATATTATTTATGGCCGACATATAATATTTATTATTATTTTTTTGTCAACATGTTACAAAGGTTACTAAAGTTACATTACTCGTTATAAGATCTCTCCCATAATATTCACTACCAGCGTAGATCCAAATCCTAGGCTCTATCAAGCGCCGAGAGGAATCAAATTTCTTCTTAGGTATCCATTGATTTGATTCAAACCAAAAGACACATCTTTTTATTTAAGGTCCACATATAATATTTTTATTATTAATATTTAATATTATTTATGGCCGACATATAATATTTATTATTATTTTTTATTTTGTTAAGAACGAACATTACAACATTTCCCCATACATGGTTTTAACACCATATGCAAGGCCCTCCTAAACCATGCGTTGTTTAGAAGGCCTTGCACTAAAACCATGTGCACATAGTTTTAAAACCATGTGCAAGGCCAACATTTTTTAGGATAATTCAAATTTTTATTTTTTATTATTTTGTTAGGTATCAACATTACAACATCTCCTCCATATTGTGTGTTTTTCGTGACCCACATTTTTTTACCCATAATTAAATTTTTACTTTTTTATTGTTTTGTTAGGTAGGAAGATTACAACATCTCCCCCATATTAGGTTGTTTCTTGGGCGACATTTATTTTGGCTTATAATTAAAAAAAAAAATATTATTAATAAAAATAACGTTACGTAACGTTACAAGATCTCCCCCATACTAGGCTGTAGAGCGCCTCTCGGCGCAATCACTATTTTTTTTGTCGACATGTTACAAACGTTACTAACGTTACATCACGTTACAAGATCTCCCCCATAGTGGGCTGTAGAGCGCATCTCGACACAATTATATGTTATGTTAAATTATAACAATCTGACAAAGTTTCCCGAAGGGTGGGTGGATGTAACACCCCATATTTTGACTAGGTGTGTTTATCATTCCGACTTATTACACTGTATTTTCTTATTATCTATTAGACCCAGCTAGACTGAGTAAACTATATTTCAACATGTTAGACCTGATTATATGTCGATACTATGTTAATGATGTTTTCATGCTTATGTAGATGCTCTAATTATGAGTTTATGATGTTAGCATGCTTATGTGGATGATCTGATTACGATATTATCATTTTATCATGCTTATGCAGATGCTCTAATTATGATGTTATGATGTTATCATTTTCATGATGTTACTATGCTTATGCAATTACCATGTTGTAGTTACAATGAGATTCCTTTATTTCATAACAACAATGTATGTTTGATTAGTGTTATTGATATGATGTGATATGAATGATGTGGTACATGGATACCCACCCATGATGTAATATATTTAATGATTTTATGCGATGAAGGAAATGATGTTGATAATATGGATCAACTACTGATTAAATATTGTTATGAATGTATGTTTGCAAAGTACTAACCCGCAGGGTACATGGGCTATGTAATTTGGGATTTACCAAAAGTAAAGATGATTCCAACCTTTATATAAGCTTGAAAATTATGGAATCATAATATTACTATCGTATGTAGATGACCTATTTTTTACACAAAAGGAGAAGCTCATCAGTGAATGTAAGAAGAAAGTGGCAACATAATTTGAGATGAAAGAGCTTTCCACAATGCACTATTTCCTAGGTCTTGAAGTATGGTAGTTTCCTAGTGAGATTTTCCTAAACCATGGAAAATACACAGTAGATATTTTGAAGAGATTTGGGTGTTATATTGCAAATAAATCAACACTCCGATGGTGACAAACCTAAATCTACTGAATGTTGATTCTTTAAAAAGATTAGATGTCACATTATAGAGACAGATTATTGGATCACTAATGTATTTAACAAATACAAGACCAGATATATGTTTTGATGTGAACACCTTGAGTCAGTATATGGTGGAGCCCAGCCATGTTCATTTAGTTGCAACAAAACATGTGACGAGGTACCTGAAAGGTACATCGGATTGTGTACTGAGATATATAGCCGACAGTGAGTTCAAATTGTGTGGCTATACTGATTTGGATCGGGAAGGAAGTGCTGAAGTTAGAAAGAGCAATTCAGGATGTTGTTTCAGTTTGGAATCAGGTGTGATCTCATGGATTATCAAAAAGAAAAAAGTGTTTCCCTTAGCATAGCCAATGAATTTTACCATCCCATGCCTCATATGGATTCTTGTCAACCAAATCCATCAACAATGACCTATTCAATAGGCATTAGAGGAAATTTCAACTCAAAATGGGCCTCCTAAAAAAAATTAATAAAATAATATTTATTAATTTTGGAGGAAGAAAAGAAAAAAACTACTTTTTTGTTTGTATTTTCGACACATCTCCACGTGTTTTTACTTAAATTTCGATCAGGAGATATTGTTGGATGCAGAATTTAATTCTGCATCCAACAAGTACCCACTTGGTATACTTTTGATGGACCTCGCTACCCCAAAAACAAGAAATACCTGAAAAAATGTGATGATGATGCTATCATCACGTTTTTTCAAGTATTTCTTGGTTTTGGGGTAGAGGGGTCCGTCAAAAGTATGCCGAGTGGGTACTCGTTAGATGTGGAATTTAATTATGCATCCAACGATCTCTCCCAATCGAAATTTGAGTAAAAACACGTGGAGATATGTCGAAAATACAAACAAAAAGTAGTTTTTTTTATGATACCTATCCCCAAATTTATATTAAAAAAGGTGTTTAAGACCTATACGGTATTTAAAATTTAAAGAAATTTCATTGGCTAACACATGATGACATGGAATTTGAATTAGAGTTAAAAGCCCCATTTTGAGTTGAAATTTCCTCTAATGAAACATGTCATGTTGACTTCATCTGCCCATAATTCTTGTGTGATTCTTGCACTGAAGAGCATGCTCCTCTCTTTCTCCATCAATCTTTTGTTCATCATTTCAACAACTAAGTTCTATTGAGGTGTGTAGGGAGTTTTGTTTTGTTGAGTCATATCGTTGTATCTATAGAACTTGTTGAACGCTTTTTCATATAACTCTCCTATGTTATCAATTCTCAACACCTTGATCCTTTTACAAGATTGATTCTCCAAAAGGAATTTTAACTCTTAAAAATTCCCAAAAGTCTAAGATTTCTTCCTCATAAAATACAACCTTACGTGATATGTATATTTCGTGCTTTCCATTAAATGAACTTATTAAGTCTTGTCATTAACACATTGGAATTTTTAAAACACCATAATTTTCTAACCATTCATTGTTTGTTTATGTATTCATTGATCATCACAATGGATCCTTCCCAGACTTTTGCAGAGTGTAATAAAATATCTAGTGTGAGAATCCAACCAACAATTCAATTGTATATCAATGAGATTCAAAAGCCATGGGTAAAGCTTTAAATAATAAAGCTTCATTCTCTAAAGCACCTCCCAGACCTAGAAAAGAGGTACTATCCAACATCTAAGATCCAATGGTGTAGGTTACATGTGAATTTCATGGGAAAGTGGATCTTACTTGATTGATAGATAGTGATTTTTCAAATGGGGACCTATTTTGTGACATGAAAGTAGACATCTTACTAGATTATATGCTAGTAATAGAGTTAGGGGATTTTTTTACAGTGTTGAAGCCTTCATTTGAAAATTGAACCCCTTATTAACTTAAAGCTAGTCATTATATGATACCTACCATTGTTTAGTACCAATAGCGAGATTATGGAGTGCATGCAATTGTTTATTAGCAAGGTGCATTGACACTACTTATGGATAGACTAGTCATATGCCATCCATGTCAATGATATCCATTTACCAATGGGATTGTCCATGGAGGGGCATGATGTTTCATCATATTTCCAAGGGGGAATAAAATTGGTTTTTTGAAATATAAGCCTAGTTTATGTGATCGGTATGGTACCCAAAGAGGTGGGTGAAGTGAGGTAATTTCATTAACCAATATCCCACGTAGGGATCAAAATTCAAGCCGTCAATGCCCGTCAAAGGGCTCCTAGGCCGTCAGTGAAGGGGAATTTAAAATTTGCACATCATTTAAAATGGGGTTTTTAATTTTTGTCATTTTAATAAAAAATGGAGATTTTAAATTAAAATTACATTAAGATAAAAATTGCCCATCAACAATTTTTGTGATTTCGACCTGTACCAGCCTCCAAGATATTTCATATCATATTAAATGAGAAGATTTAATACAATCTCGGGTGGGGCATTGTCAATTGAATCCCTGGACGGCTCTGTCAGCAGGGTAGATTTATTGAAGTAGTTGTTCTTGTGAACGAGATGGTGACCATAGTTTGCGAGCTCGATGTTGTCATCTACATTTCTTTGATTGATGGGCTGTAAAATGGGTGAGCTTGATTTTTACATAGAAATGCATATTCTCATGGTTGAGAAGGGGATGGCCCCAGATGTTTTTACCTACATCAGTTTGATTCATGGGCTCTCTGATGCGGGTCTGTTGGACGAGGAGGGTCTGTTGGACGAGGATCTGGGGAGTATTTCTCTTATGGAAGTTTGATTCAGGGGCTCTCTGATGCGGGTCTGTTGGACGAGGCAGGTCTGTTGGATGAGGCTCTGGGGAGTATTGCTCTTATGGAAGTTTTGTTTAGACAACAAGGTTAGTATTTTAATCATCTCGTATTTGGAAATCGAAGCAAATATGGGATCGTTGGATTTGGTAATATTCATCATGTGAAAAGAGCCTGAAAGTGTATCTGTATTTTTCCTTGGATTAGTATTGGTCTTGTGAAGAAGAAGTCATTTTTAAGAATATGGACTCAAATTCCATGGCAAATCATGGTGGTAACAACAGCAGTAGCCATGATCATTGTTGGCCCTCTAAGATGCAGGATTGGAATTTAAAGAGTCCTTGGGACTGGGAAGGTTGCACAGGGCTTTACAGTACGGCCGGGGATAGGTATGAGATATTACCCATGGTTGAATGGGTTTGTTCAGAAGAGGGTTATATTATTGGGAAGGAGTTATTCCGTGGGACGAACATGGTTCATGAGTCCTCGCCCCTGTCTGAGCCTCTCATGGCTGCTGGTAATTTTACTGAAGTCATCAACGACGGTAGTTTTTCAGGCAATCATAAGGCACAGTTTCCTCTGGATGTCAAGATTCATCAGAATCTTTTGGCTGAGGGTTCTGTGAAAAGCGAAGGCAATGGATTATTGAAGGGTTGGCTTGTAGAAGGGGTTGCAAATGGTGGTAATTTTCTTGGGGGTTCCAAGTATAGCCATTCTGGTCAGAGAAATATGGTGGTAGTTGGCTTGGGTGGGACTTGGGAGGAATGACAATTATCAAAGTGCTAATGAAGGTCCCATAAGAGATAACATTAATTTCATCAAGGATGTTCAAGGGGATTCCTTAACGTGCCTTAAGCTAAGAAAGCGGCAGCATTTTGGAGACGCTGCGAATCTGGCTAAGGTAATTAATCCAATCGCTGGCGATTGCGTTTATAAGAAGCCGAGGGCTTTGCCGGCTTCGACCGCGCAACCTCCCTGTTGTCAAGTGGAAGGATGCAACGTAGTGTTGGAAACTGCAAATGAAAATGCAAAAGAATATCACAAGAGACATAAAGTTTGTGAAATGCCTTCCAAAGCCCCCAAAGTCATTGTTCTTGGTATCGAGCAATGCTTCTGTCAGCAGTGTAGCAGGTAACTAACCAGGAGATGGTTGCACCTCACTGTTTTTTTTTCTGAGTAGGTCAACATGGATCCATACATATTAAGTATATAATTTGATAATACACATGAATAATTGGGTGTTGTGGTGTCTATCTAGATTCCATGGCATAGCAAAATTTGGTGACGCAAAGAGAAGTTGCAGGAGAAGGTTGGCGGGACACAATGAACGGCTGAGGAAGAACTCGTTAGATTCATTGGCTAAATCCGGCAGCCAAGGTAATTTTATATAAATTTTCCTTTCCTGTTACTGTAAGGCGGAGATGTGCATGCATTCAAGCACAAGTAATTAGTTTACAACCTATTACTTTTTGAAGACTTTATTTTTATATTTGTCAAAGGATAATTCTCTGAATTGGCCCTGTGAAACTTTCAGATGATGACTGTGCAAAAACCTCCATTGTTTATTCTTCAGGTCTGCATCTTTTTGATAGTTTATCAATTTCTCGGTAATCTCAAAACATTCAGCTTTGGTTGCTTCTGCTTCCCCTATAGATTTTATTTTATGACTGAAGCTTCGGAGTTCTAGCATAGGCTTCCTCTTGTTTTGAATTTCCTTCAACGCCATCAAGAATGGTCTCTTAAGTGAGCACATTTTTTCATCCTCAATCCATACTTCCAAATTTATAGCCATAGATTGTACTATCCGGCTTCCTTTTTTATTATAAACCTTAAAGCGTCTGAACAATTGTAGACTTATTCCCCAATCAAATAGATTGAACACAATGTAGGCAGGGATATACTAGACAGAGCGTACAGATAATGTTGTCTAAAAAGGTGTGCTGCTGGCCGGGTTCTATTTGCTGCTAGCTGGTATCAGTCGACAAAGCAGCGTACAAATGATGTTGTCTGTGAGGGTGGTTATTTCAATAGGGCAAGGTTTACAATAGCTTGTTTATCTACAATTAACCTTTTTAAGATCATAGACAGGATAGATAATAATAGAAGTAGCCATAAGGTCAAAGCTAGAAGGTAGGTCATCGCGAATAGATTCAATGTGAGGAATCATTGCTTGAAGCTCTGGTCAAATAGATTGAACACAATGTAGGCAGGGATATACATTCACTTGTGCAATTTTACAAATCCCATTAAAATGACAAATCCCATTTTGCAATTTAATTTATTACTGTCATTTGAAATGTGAGTTTTTTTTAAATCCCTTCATCAATGAAGAGCTGCATGAATATATAACCTTCTATATGAAATTAAGACCAGCCCTTCAATCTTGATCCCTGATCCCACGGTTGAAATTGGTATACCAACTAATGTCTAGTGGGGTCATGCGAAGTACACCATAGGAAAGTGCACCTTGGATGCAGTCTCCATGGACAAATTTTAGTGTCACTTTCTTTTGGACAAACTCCTTCAAACATGTTTGGATGCCCGTGCTTCATCCACTTATTTTATTTTCGGGTATTTGGTAGTAACCTTCACCGTGTGAAAATGCAGACCCTATGAGGATCGAGAATCACATCCAACTTCTAACAAAATGATCTTGGAAATATGGTTTGAACCTTGAAAGAGCCACATTGATGCTCAAAATGATATATTTAATGACAACTCATTTTGGAAGTGGTATAACTACATGATTGTAATCAGCAACCCCATCGTGTGAATTCTCTAGGCACTTCTCAATGCACTTGTGAGTAAAATATTTCTTGGATTGGATGGGGACAACACATTTGTGCACCCCCAATGCTACTAATCCAAAGATATTCAAAGTTGGAATGCTCTTGTATTATCTAAAAAATATAAGTATTTGATAGGGAGGTCTCACAGTGCTTACCACTTATATTTTTCCAAAGGTCACGACTAGATTTATGCAGCAAAAGTAGATGGTAGCTAAGGAAGAAGTTCCGTTATAAGGTTGGTAATGGAGGAGATGATCTAGAGACGTGTTCGTTTCAAGAAGAGCGTCGACCATTTGAATGCATGTGATCACCCAAGTTTTAGTGAACTTCTTTTCGGTCCCAAGTTTTAGTGAAATTATTTTTCGTTTCACTTTTACATACAGATGTTCTCCAACCTTAAATTGTTTATGGAATCTTTTTAGGTTTGCATAAGTTTTTCTTTTTTATTGAGTTTCCTTCAAGTTCTTCCTTATTTTTGCAGTTCATGTTCCATTTATCTGAACATATCGGGACCAAGCATGATCCTCTTTACAAGATTATCCCAGCTAATAGGGGTATTACATCTTCTATCACAGAATATTTCAAAGGGAATCATCTTTGAAGAAACCTAATAGCCATTATCATAGGACAATTCTACTAAATCTAAATAAAACTTCCTTGATTTGGTTTGTAGATTACATACATGTGAAGCATGTCTTCCAAAATGTGATTTTTTCTTTTAGTTTTCCCATCTATTTTCGGATCATAAGCAATATTGAAATTCAATTGTGTTTAACCCTTTCCAAAAATTTGATATAAATTTTGGATCTCTATCTAAAACACACCTAAAGTAATAGCTCTGGGTATTCCATGCAATTTAAATATTGATTTCGTAAAGATATCGAACAACATTTATTGCTTTAAAAGTAGACTTGTTAGGTATAAAATGAGAATCTATACTTAACATATCCACTAAAACCATAGTCGCATCATGTTGTTTCCTTGTCTTGGGAAAACTTTTAATGAAATCCATTAAAATAACCTCCCATTTCTATTAAGGAATTGGAAATGGTTGTAGCAATCATGCAGGATGTTGATAATCAAATTTAACCTATTGGAATTCAAAACCCCTTTCAATGTAGGGCGCCCGTAGGAACCTGCTACCCAAATATGATGCAATGGGACCGTGTGAGAGGAACAAAACAAGAATGCGCATGCACCTCCTAGATGCGTGCACATGCACCTACTTCGGCAGTGGCAAACCTCCACACTGGATTACCAGTGTGGACAACAAGAGTGTGCACGTGCCCCTAATGACAGCTCATGTGCCTATGCGCACACACGTATGTGGACGTGCGCGTGTGTTTTACGTGACCGCACACAGGGACGTACGTGCGTCCCTATGTTTAAAAAAAATCAAAACAGTGAACAATTTTTTTTGTTCACAGCCCACCCACGAGCACGCAAGGAGGTGAAAACGACCCCCAAGGAGACAAAAAAGACCCCCAAGGAGCCCAACAAAAGTGTCCAACTCGCCTAAAATGACATCCACGATGTTGGAGTAAGGTAGATGGAGTAGGAATGTAATTTTTTTGTTTATTTCAATGTTTTTTTATTGTTTTTAAAAAAAAATACAAAATTAAAAATTTTGAAAATCAATTGAAATGGGAAAAAATTGATATTGCGAGTACAAATTACCTAAACACAATGACAAATACCAGTGAACCATCCCAAGAAAGGAATGAAACAAACCAATCAGATGTCCCAAAACCTGAATTAAATGAAGAAAAACCGAAAGATGAATTACATGGGGATTTAAACCAATTAAGAATTTTGAGTGATGAACTGAAGAACACCAGGGAACCCTCTCGGGTTTCCCTCGCCACATCACTACACAACATAATAGAATCTATCAACATTGCCCACAATGAGATAAAAATATTGAGCAAATATAGGGCTCGAATGAGAGAGCATTATAGCATTGGTATTTCCAAAGAGGATATAAAAACCCTGAATATCACAAAAGCCCAACTGTGGAGAAAATTTACAAATCCGAGAATAGGACAGCCTCGAGATGTGAGGAAGAGGTGAGTTTGCATGGACTGGTGTAATTACCAGCCATGGAGAGAACACTGGAGGAAGAGATGGTTCATGGTTTTTTACAAGCCTCTATGCAACAATGTCGAGGTCCCACAGTTTTTTCTCAGGAAGCTATGGGCTAAGTTTGTGTTAGGGTTCCATGTGAACTACTTCGACATCACCAAGTTTGAGGGCATCAGTTTTGGCTCAGCCTAAGATCGACCTCATGCCCACCGGAACCCACTCAGAGTGTTGAATTATTGTAACTTCAAAGAATATTCTATATGTATTTTATTCGTCCCTGATGTTCCTATCAGGAGAATCATTTGTATTTCTTTTTACCCCAATGCCACCTATCAAGAGAATTACTAAGATTCATGAGGAAGTCCCCTCCATTTTAATTCGGGTCATTAGCACCATCCGGAATATATTATTATATTAACTTATCCCAGTTATGTCTACTCGAGCCTACATAACCAAGTTAAGTTTACTCAATCCTACATAACTAGGTTAAATGTCAAGTGAATGAAAGAATATAAATAGAGTGAGGCACCTCTCAATTGAGACACACACGCTCACTTGTGTAGCACATAAGAGAGAGAGAGAGAGAAAGAGTTGTAGCTGGAGAAGGAGGAGGATCAGTTTTGGGTTTTACCTTTTATATTTTGGGGCATCTATATTGAGAAAGCTATTCCTGGGTTTTTCCCATTAGGGTTTTCCTAGGATAAATCTGCATTGTTCTTGTGATACTATTTCTTTTAGTGATCCTATCTATATTATTTTATGAAATTGAAATTAAATTCTGATAATCTATCTTATCATATGGAATTCTAACATGCTATCATAGCTAACCCGAATATGAAAACTTTCACAAGGGAAAAGACCCTCTCTCTCTCCCCGACAAGAAATTAGGGTTTCAGGAAAAAATTTGATTTTTGAAGAACCGATTGCATAGAAATTTTCTCCCTCACAGAACGCATATTCTGAGCTAGAGATTAAAGTTTTTGGAGGTGTAGATCTCCCAAAAATCCAAACCCTAGTTTGACAACTACACCTGAAAACTGCTGGAAGCTGCAGTGCTGAATCTCACAAGTCAGATTTGAAAGTTGAATACTTGAGATCTCCAGAAACCAAGCACACCAGTCAACTCGCCTCAGTCAAGCGCATCTCCTGGTAAGTTCAGTTTCTCATTATGCATAATTTCAATTTTTATGTGACTTTCTGACAAGATGGCCCCAAGCACTAAGCTTGAGGACAAACTGGAAGGCATAGAGAATATTCAAGCATGGAAATATAGGATTGGTGTCATTCTCAGGGAGAATGATCTTAAGAAATATGTCAAGGACGGAGTTGCAGAACCTGAAGAGGATGAAGCTAAGGAGAAGCACAAGAAGGATATGATTAGGGAAAAAAGGATTATTTCTCACTCTATTATGGATCACTTGATCCCTCAAGTTTAATCCAAGAAGACTCTGAAATAAATATATGATTCCCTATCAAGAATGTATGCAATAAGATACATCAATAGAAAGATGAATCTAAGAGATCAACTGAAGAGCACCAAGATGAGTCATGGAGAATCCATCCAGGACTACTTCACAAGGGTCTCCGAGTTCAAGGAACAACTAGAACCCATTGGAGACAAACCTTATGAAAATGATTTGGTTATGACTGCCTTCAATGGTCTCACTAGACACTGGGAGTCATTCATCCAGATGATGTGTGCCAGGAATGAAATATTGAAGTTTGATGTTGTATGTGAAGATTGTATTCAAGAGGAGACTAGAGTGGCAAACAGAGAAGCTCTCAACCTAACTTAAGGAATAGAAATCACAAGCAATCTCAACCTCCCAAAAGAATCCAAAGAACAAGAGAAATTCCTCCAAGTAAGTACTACTTCGATTTTCAATGTTTTCATTGTGATAAGATAGGAAACATTGCGACAAATTGTCCTATGAAGAGACAAGAATATAAGAAGAGGATCAACAAGAACAAAAGACACCATGCTCATCTAGCTGAAGATGAGGATGAAGAAGAAGAAGAGGAAGGACCTCCAAGAAAGCAAGCAAGAGAAGAGGATGCAAAAGAGTATGTACTATTCTCTGCACTCTCTGGATCTATAACACCTAGAGAGGACACTTGGCTTATTGATAGTGGTTCTTCAAAGCACATGAAGAAACAAAAGAAATACCTATCGAGACTTGAAGAAAAGAACTCTCCTCAAAAAGTATATCTAGCAGATGACTATCAATATCCGATCAAAGGAATTGGGGAAGAAAGCTACAAGCTTGATTCAGAAAATCCCCTGAAGATGAAAGAAGTATTGTATGTAACTGGTCTAAAGAAGAATCTAATTTCTATCTCAGCTTTAGATAAGAAAGGATTCGGAGTTGCAGGCATAGATGACCAAGTACTCATGTGGACCAAAGGAAAGAAAATTGAAGATGCAGTTGTTATCGGTGAAGAAGAAGGAGGCATGTATAAACTCAAGGGACATTAGCAAATAGCCCTTGTTCATGAGTCCACTGACACTAGTGAACTATGGCATAGAAGGATTTCCCACATCAATTACAAGTCACTAACTCATGTGAACAAAGTAGTGATGGGACTACCAGACTTGAAGATCAAACATGAAGGAATTTGCAAGGGATGTGCGAAAGGAAAGATCATCAAGAATCCATTTCCGAAGAGTGAAACAAAAACAAAAGGTACGTTGGAATTGATTCATTCAGATGTGTGTGGTCCAATGTCCTCCACATATTTAAGTGACTTTGAATATTATATTACATTTATTGATGACTATTCAAGAAATACTTGGATATACTTCTTGAAAGCAAAGAGTGAAATGTTTGAGAAATTCAAGGAATTCAAATCCTTGATAGAGAATCTTTTAGACAAGAGAATCAAGATACTCCAATCAGACAATGGCGGAGAGTATACTTCAAAAGAGTTTGAATCCTTTTGTAAATATGCCGGAATAAAGAGGGAACTTACCACTCCCTACAATCCTCAACAGAATGGTCTTGCGGAAAGAAAGAACAAAACCATCATGGAGGCAGTGAAGACAATGATATATGATCAATATCTTCCAATGCATCTATGGGAAGAAGTAGCAAGAAATGCTCTCTCCATACAGAATAGAATATCTCACAGTGCTCTTGGATTCAAGACTCCAGAAGAGATGTTCAAGGGAAAGAAGCCTAAGGTAAATCACCTCAAAATATTTGGTTTTCCAGTATATATTCATATACCGAAAGAGAAAAGAACAAAGTTGGAACCTTCCGGAAAGAAGGGGATATTTGTTGGATACTGTGAAGTATCCAAGGCATTCAGAATTTACATTCCTAGGTTCCATCACATGGAAATCAGTAGAGATGTAACATTCGATGAAGAAGCAGCTCCCAAGAGATCTAGAAAATGCCAACATGAATATGTGTATGAGGAATATGCACCACCCATAAATGTAGAGACTACATTCCTCCCTGAAGAAGAAGCTCCTAAAGAACATCATATGACAGAATCACAAGAACCTCCTACAATGGAAATATCACGAAAGAGAAAGCTTGCTTGGGCAAGAGAAATTATACAAGAAGTAGAAAGATATGGATCTCCTGAAGGCTCCACAAGGATAAGAAAGAATCCATAGACATTTTCCAACTATGTAGCTTTGATGTGTGTTCTCGTAGATCAAGAACCAACAAACTACAAAGAAGTTGTACAGAAGAAAGAATGGGTAGAAGCAATGACTGAAGAATATCAGTCAATAATGAAGAACGATGTGTGGGATATAGTGCCCAAACCAGAAGGCACGATTGTAGTATCCTCCAAATGGATCTACAAGATAAAACATACAGCTGATGAAAGTATAGAGAAGTACAAGGCTAGATTTGTGGCTAGAGGTTTCTCTCAGAAAGAAGGAATTGATTTCGAAGAAACATTTGCACCAGTAGCAAGGTATACTTTGATTAGAGCCATCATGGCACTTGCATCCATGATGAAGTGGGACTTACACCAAATGGATGTGAAAACGGCCTTCCTAAATGCTGTGATTGAAGAAGAAGTATACATAGAACAACCATAAGGATACAAAGTTGAAGACAGAAGAACTCACATATGAAAGTTGAAGAAGTCACTTTATGGCCTGAAGCAAGCTCCCAAAGCTTGGTATGGAAGGACAGATAGTTTCCTGATGAGCATGGGCTTTGCGAAGAGTAAAGTCGATTCTAAACTTTACTTCAGGATTATAGAAGATGAACATGTCATACTATTACTGTATGTGGATGATCTATTTCTGGCAGGGAATGAGAAACATATTGTAGAATGAAAAAAGAAGCTTCCTGAAGAAATTGAGATGAAAGACCTTGGTCTAATGCATTATTCCCTAGGTCTGGAAGTATGGAAGAACTCAGAAGGAATCTTTTTAAATCAGGGAAAGTATGCAGTGGAAGTTTTGAAAAGATTTGATATGTTGGAATGTAAATCCATGGCCACACGCATGGATTCCAACCTGAAGTTGTTATCTAATGACTCGTCAGAGTTAGTGGATGTGACTCAATACAAACAGATTATTGGGTCGTTGATGTATCTAACCAATACCAGACCAGACATTTGTTTTGCTGTGAACACCTTGAGTCAGTATCTAGTTCAACCTAGACGAGTTCGCCTGATAGCTGCAAAAAATGTGATGAGATATCTGAAAGGGACTATAGACTTTGGTCTATACTATGATGGAAACCATGATTATAGATTGTATGGCTATATAGATGCAAATTCTACGGAAAGTGTCTCATACGGGAAAATCACACTAGGTGGATGCTTTTGTCTCGGTTCTGCTCTAATTTCATGGTTTGCCAATAAATAGTCTAGTATTGCTCTAAGCACGGCCAAAGAAGAATACATAGCAAGTTGTTCTGCTAGTTGTGAAGCCATATGGCTTCGAAAGCCGATGTCAGCTCTCTTTGACCTAGAGATGGTTAATACTAATATTCTATGTGATAACCAAAGTTGTATAAATATGCCGTAGAACCTAGTGCTCCATGATAGATCGAAGCACATAGAAATCCAGTATTTCTACATACGAGATATGATATAGAAGGGAGCCATAAAGCTCCAATATGTGAGTACTGATGAGCAAGTTGGTGATGTGTTGACGAAGCCTCTGTCTCAGGTAAAGTTCAAATATTTTCGAGAAAAGCTTGGTGTTATTCGGAAAGACCTTCCTTGAAAGGGGAGTAGTGATGTTGCAATGGGATTGTATCATCCCGGTACACTTGTCCTAAAGTGATCCGGTGACTTCGATCCTCGAGAATGAAGAGGGAATGTGTCATCCTTGAAATTTTGTTCAGAACTGATCCAGTGACTTTGGTCCTCGAGAATGTGGTGGGATTGTATCATCCCTGAACTTCGATTCAGAACGGATCCAGTGAATTCGGTCCTCGAAAATGTGGTGGGATTGTATCATCCCTGAAATTCAGTTCAGAACGAATCCGATGACTTCAGTCCTCGAGAATGTGGTGGGATTATATCATCCCTAAACTTTAGTTTAGAACAGATCCGGTGACTTCAATCCTCGAGAATGTGGTGGGATTGTATCATCCCTGAACTGTGGTTCAGAATAGATTCGGTGACTTCAGTACTCCAGAATGTGGTAGGACTGTATCATCCTTGAAATTTTGTTCTAAACGGATCCAGTGACTTCAGTACTCGACAATTTGGTAGGATTGTATCATCCTTGAACTTTTGTTCAGAACTTATCTGGTGACTTCGGTACTCGAGAATGTGGTGGGATTGTATCATCCTTGAAATTTTGTTTAGAATGTATATGATGACTTCGGTCCTCAAGAATGTGGTAGTATTGCGTCATCCTTGGACTTTAAGTCCAAAATTGATCCGAAGACTTTAGTCTTCATATTGTGGATTGCAAGTTGTTGCTGATAATGATGATGTTACTAAAAGAAAGATCAGAGTGTGATGATGATGATGTTACTGATCAAAAGATCATAATGTTATGGTGATGATGTTCCTGATCGAAAGAGAAAAGTATGATGATGATGATGATGATTACTGATCGAAATATCAGAATGTGAAGATGACGATGTTGTTGATTGAAAGTTCAGAGTATTATGATGATGATGCTTCTGATCAAAATTTCAGAGTATGATGATGATGATGATGATGTTGATCAAAAGTTTAGATGATGATGTTGCTGATCAAAATGATGCTGTCGATCGAGCATTCAAAGTGTTGTTGCTGCTGAAGTTTGAAGATGAAGACTATATGTTGAAGATGATGAAGATATTCCAATGATTTATAGATGTATCACCGTGATGATGTTGATGATTCCCTCTCTCTCCTATAGTTGTTCTTGTTGTTGATGTTGTTGTAGAATACCCTTCTCGTTAAGGGGGAGTGTTGAATTATTGTAACTTCGAAGAATATTCTAAATGTATTTTACTGCTCCTCGATGTTCCTATCGGGAGAATCACTTGTATTTTTTTGTACCCCGATGTTCCTATCGGGAGAATTACTAAGAGTCATGACGAAGTACCCTTCATTGTAAGTCGGGTCATTAGTACCCTCTGGAATATATTATTATATTAATTTATCCCAGTTATGTCTAATCAAGCCTACATAACTGAGTTAAGTTTACTCGATCCTACATAATTGGGTTAAATGTCAAGTGAACGAAAGAATATAAATAGCGTGAGGCACCTTTCAATTGAGACAAACACACTCACTTGTGTAGCGCAGAAGAGAGAGAGAAAGACCTGTAGCTGGAGAAGGAGGAGGATCAGTTTTAGGTTTTACCTTTTATATTTTGGGGCATCTATATTGAGGAAGCTTTTGCTCGGTTTTTCCCATTAGGGTTTTCCCAGGATAAATCTGTGTTGTTCTCGTGATACTGTTTCTTTCAGTGATCCTGTCTATATTCTTTTATGAAATTGAAATTAAACGTTGATAATCTACCTTAGCATATGGAATTCTAACATGGTATCAGAGCTAACCTGAATATGACAGCTTTCACAAGGGAAAAGACCCTCTCTCTCTCCCCGATAAGAAATTAGGGTTTCAGGAAAGTTTTTGAGTTTTGAAGAGCTGATTGCATGGAAATATTCACCCTCACAGACTGCATATTCTTAGCCCAAGATTGAATTTTTTGGAGGTGTAGATCTCCCTAAAAGTCAAACCCTAGTTTGACAGCTGCACAAGAAAATTGTTTGAAGCTACAGTGTTGAATCTCACGAGTCAGATTTGAAAGGTGAATACTTGAGATCTCTAGAAACCAAGCACACTAGTCAACTCGCCTCAGTCAAGCACATCTCTTGGTAAGCTAAGTTTCTCATTTCGCAGAATTTTGATTTTTTCTGACTTTCTCACAAGATGGGCCCAAGCACTAAGCTTGAGGACAAAATGGAAGGCATAGAGAATTTTCAAGCATGGAAATGCAGGATTGGTCTCATTCTCAAGGAGAATGATCTTAAGAAATATATCAAGTATAAAGTTGCAGAACCTGAAGAGGCTGAAGCTAAGGAGAAGCACAAGAAGGATATGTTTAGGGAACAAAGGATTATTGATGACTCTATCAAGGATCACTTGATCCCTCAAGTGTCATCCAAGAAGAATCTGAAATAAATATATGATGCCCTATCAAGAATGTAGGAATGAATAAACATCAACAGAAAGATGAATCTAAGAGATCAACTGAAGAGCACCAAGATGATTCATGGAGAATCCATCCAGTTTTACTTCACAAGGGTATCCCAGTTCAAGGAACAACTTGAACCCATTGGAGACAAACTTGATGAAGATGAGTTGGTTATGACTGTCTTCAATGGTCTCACTAGACCCTGGGAGTCATTCATCCAGATGATGTCTGCCAGGAATGAAATCTTGAACTTTGATGTTGTATGGGAAGATTGCATTCAAGAGGAGACTAGAGTGGAAAACATAGAAGCTCTACTGAAGGAAGATGATCAATCCCTAGCCACTCATACCAAACGAAGAATAATTCAACCTAACTTAAGGAATAGAAACCACAAGGAATCTCAACTTCACAAAAGAATCCAAAGAACAAGAGAAAGTCCTCCAAGTAAGGACTACTCCTATTTTCAATGTTTTCATTGTGATAAGATAGGAAACATTGCCAGAAATTGTCCTATGAAGAGACAAGAATATAAGAAGAGGATCAACAAGAACAAAATACATCATGCTCATCTAGCTGAAGATGAGGATGAAGAAGAAGAAGAAGAAGAGGAAGGACCTCCAAGAAAGCAAGCAAGAGAAGAGGATGCAGAAGAGTATGTACTATTCTCTGCACTCTCTGGATCTATAACACCTTGAGAGGACACTTGGATTATTGGTAGTGGTGCTTCAAAGCACATGAAGAAATAAAAGAAAAACCTATCAAGACTCGAAGAAAAGAACTCTCCTCAGAAAGTATATCTAGGAGATGACTTTCAATATCCGATCAAAGGAATTGGGGAAGCAAGCTACAAGCTTGATTCAAGAAATATCCTAAAGATGAAAGAAGTATTGTATGTACCTAGTCTAAAGAAGAATCTAGTTTCTATCTCAGCTTTAGATAACAAAGGATTCGGAGTTGCATTCATAGATGTCAAAGTACTCATGTGGACCAAAGGAAAGAAAATTGAAGATGCAGTTGTTACCGGTGAAGAAGAAGGAGGCATATATAAACTCAAGGGACATTCAGAAACATCCCTTGTTCATGATTCCACTAACCCTAGTGAACTATGGCATAGAAGGATTTCCCACATCAATTACAAGCCACTACCTCATGTGAACAAAGTAGTGATGGGACTACCAGACTTGAAGATTAAACATGAAGGAATTTGCAAGGGATGTGTGAAAGGGAAGACCATCAAGAATCCATTTCCGAAGAGTGAAACAAAAACAAAAGGTACATTGGAATTGATTCATTCAGATGTGTGTGGTCCAATGTCCTCCACATCTTTAAGTGACTTTGAATATTATATTACATTTATTAATGACTATTCAAGAAATACTTGGATATACTTCTTGAAATAAAAAAGTGAAGTGTTTGAGAAATTCCAGGAATTCAAAGCCTTGATAGAGAATCTTTTAGACAAGAGAATCAAGACACTCTAATCAGACAATGGAAGAGAGTATACTTCAGAAGCGTTTAAATCCTTCTATAAAGATGTCGGGATCAAGAGGGAACTAACCACTCCCTGCAATCCTCAACAGAATGGTGTTGCGGAAAGAAAGAACAGAACCATCATGGAGGCAGTGAAGATAATGATATATGATCAAGATCTTCCAATGTATGTATGGGAAGAAGCAACAAGAACTGTTGTCTACCTACAAAATAGAATATCTCAAAGTGCTCTTGGATTCAAGACTCCAAAAGAGATGTTCAAGGGAAACAAGCCTGAGGTAAATCACCTTAAAATATTTGGTTCTCCAATATATATTCATATACCGAAAGAGAAAAGAACCAAGTTGGACCCTTCCGGAAAGAAGGGGATATTTGTTGGATACTATGAAGTATCCAAGGCATTCAGAATTTACATTCCTAGGTTCCATCACTTGAAATTAGTAGAGATGTAACATTCGATGAAGAAGCAGCTCTCAAGAGATCCAGAAAATGCCAACATGAAGATGTGTATGAGGAAGATGCACCACCCAGAAATGTAGAGACTACATTCCTCCCTGAAGATGAAGTGCCATCATGAGGTCTTAGGCTCGTTTCCTATGGCTAGTGGAGGGTAAGGGAGGCCTCCAACACTGACCATCATTACCATCATAATCATCATCATCATAATCATTGTCATCATAGTCATCCTCATCATCATAGTCATCATCCTCGTCATCATCATCATCATTGTTCCTCATCATCACCGTGCTCATCATCATCATAGTCATCATCCTCATCATCATTGTTCCTCATCATCACCGTGCTCATCATCATCATGACCATCATTATTCATCATCATCTTTCATCATCATCATCATCATCATTCATCATCATCATCATCCCCGTCATCATCATCATCGTCATCATCATCATAGTCATCATCATGATCATCATCATCATCATCATCCTCATCCTTATCATTATCATCATAATCATGGTCATCATCATGATTCCATTGAAAATGATTGAAAATAAAATCAAAGCAAAGTTTCAATTAAACCTATCATTATCATCATCATCATCATCATCATTGTTCCTCAGCATCCTCATCATCGCTGTCATTGTTCATCATCATTTTCATCATCGTCGTCCTCATCCTCATCATCGTCATCATCCTCATCCTCATCCTCATCCTCATCCTCATCCTCGTCATCATCATCATCATCATCATCATAGTCATCATCCTCATCATCATCATCATCATTGTTCATCATCGTCGTCATGGTCATCATCATCATTCCTTTGAAAATGCTTGAAAATAAAATCAAAGAAAATTTTCAACTAAACCTATCATCATCATCGCCATCTTCATCCTCATCATCATCGTCGTCATCATCATCACCATCGTTGTTCATCATCATTGTGATCGTCATCATCATCATCATCATCCTCATCCTCATCATCATCATCATAGTCATCAACCTCATCATCATCATCATTGTCATCATCCTCATTGTCATCATCCTCATCATCATCATCACCAACATTGTTCATCATCATCGTCATCATCATCCTCATCATCATCATCATCATCATCATCATCATCATCATCATCCTCATCATCCTCATCCTCATCATCATCATCATAGTCATCCTCCTCCTCCTCCTCCTCCTCATCCTCATCCTCATCATCATCATCATAGTCATCATCCTCATCATCATCATTGTCATCATCGTCATCATAGTCATACTACTCGTGATCATCATCATCATAATCATCATAATCATCATCATCATCATCATCCTCCTCCTCCTCATCATCATCATTGTCACCATCATTTTTCACCGTCATAGTCATCATCATCCTCATCATCTTCATCATCATCGTCATTAACATCATCATGCTCATTATCGTAATCATCATCATCATAATCATCCTAATCATAGTCATAGTCATCGTGATCATAATCATCATCATCATCCTCATCATCATCATCATCATCATCATCATCACCATCATTGTTCATCATCATCATCATCGCCATCATCATCGTCGTCGTCATCATCATCCCAATCCTCATCATCATCATAGTCATCATCCACATCATCATCATTGTCATCATCCTCTTCATCATCATCATCATTCCATTGAAAATGCTTGAAAATAAAATCAAAGCAAATTTTCAACTAAACCTATCATCATCATCATTGTTCATCATCATTGTCATCATCATCATCATTGTTCATCATCATTGTCATCATCATCATCATTGTCATCCTCATCATCATCATCATCATCATCATCACCATGATTGTTCATCATCATTGTCATCATCATCGTCATCATCATCATCATCATCATCATCATCATCCTCATCATCATCATCATAGTCAGCATCCTCATCATCATCATTTTCATTATCCTCATCATCATCATCACCAACATTGTTCATCATCGTCATCATCATCATCATCATCATCCTCATCATCATCATCATCACCATCATTGTTCATCATCATCATCATCATCATCGCCATCATCATCGTCGTCATCATCATCATCATCATCATCATCATCCTCATCATCATCATTGTCATCATCCTCCTCATCATCATCATCATTCCATTGCAAATGCTTAAAAATAAAATAAAAGCAAAGTTTCAACTAGACCTATCATCATCATCATCATTATTCCTCATCATCGTCGTCATCATCATCATCCTCGTACTCATCATCATCATCATCATCACCATCATTGTTCATCATCATTATCATCATCATCATCATCATCATCATCCTCATCATCATCATCCTCATCCTCATCATCATCATCATAGTCATCATCCTCATCATCATCATTGAAATCATCATTATCATCATCATCATCATTGAAATCATCCTTATCATCATCATCATCACCATCATCATCATCACCATCAATGTTCCTCATCATCATTAGCATCGCCATCATCGTCATCATCATCACCATCATTTTCATCATCATAGTCATCATCATCTTCATCATCATCATCATCGTCGTCATCAACAACATCATCATCATCATCATAATCACCATCATCATAGTCATAGTCATTGTGATCATCATCATCATCACCACCATCATTGTTCATCATCATAGTCATCATCATCCTCCTCCTCCTCATCATCGTCGTCATCAACAACATCATCATCATCATCATCATCACCACCATCATTGTTCATCATCATAGTCATCATCATCCTCCTCCTCCTCATCATCGTCGTCATCAACATCATCATCCTCATCATCGTAATCATCGTCATCATCATCATAATCATCGTCATCATAATCATAGTCATCATAATCATAGTCATCTTGATCCTCATCATCATCATCATCACCACCATTGTTCATCATCATCATCCTCATCATAGTCATCATCATCATTGTCATCATCCTCCTCATCATCATCATCATCATTCCATTGCAAATGCTTGAAAATAAAATCGAAGCAAAGTTTCAACTAAACCTATCCTCATCATCCTCATCATCATCATCATAGTCATCATCCTAATCATTATCGTCGTCATGTTCATCATCATCATTCCATTGAAAATGATTGAAAATAAAATCAAAGAAAAGTTTCAACTTAACCTATCATCATCATCGAAATCATCATCATTGTCATCATCACCATCATCGTCATCATTGTCATTGTCGTCATCATCAATAAATCATCATCATCATATTCATCATCCTCGTCATCATCCTCATCATCATCATCACCATCATTGTTTATCATCATCGTCGTCGTCATCATCATCATCATCATTGCCATCATTGTTCATCATCATCATCATTATCGCCATCATCATCATCATCATTGTCATCATCCTCCTCCTCATCATCATCATTCCATTACAAATGCGCGCACGTGTCTTTAACGCGTGTACACAAAGTAGCGCGATCACGCTTCTAGTGCGTGTGCGTTGTCTTTTGAAGTACGTGCACGTGTGATTTAAAATTAGAATTTTGGTGGGCACATTTTTTCCAATCTACGTGGTGGTTGACTTGGCTGTTTTGGTTTTAGGTTTGGGTTTCCAAACCAATTGGTTTGGACTGTCTTATGACATAAAACATGTTTTATACCACTAATCCTATTTCGTGCATGATTTTTCATATGCCGCGCTTGTCCACTGCTAATGAAAATTTACACACTAGTGTAACTCTGTCTGTAGATTCTGAATATGTAATTTTTATTTAAATCTATTATCTTTTTCTATTTTTTATTTAATTTTAAATGGACTCACATCAATCTAACACAAAAGGTAAGATATTTGCTTCGGCTATAACTTTTGATTGGCTCACCTATTTACAAAACTAAAAAGAACCCGCACAAGAAGACACAAAGACCTACATCCTAAAAAAAATATCATTCATTGACTATGTTAAGACCAAGATGTGGTGGATCAATGCTCCACCTTGTCATTTTATGGCGTCACTGACTTCCTTAATTTGAAAAAAAATATAACATAATAAATATGGAAAAATAACGCTGCACTAGACACACCTGTTATCTACAACTCTATATAATGTTTTCACAAAATTCCACCATTTGCATACCAAACAAGTGGACCAATGCAAACATATTCATTATTTTTTGGGAAAAAAATAGCATACCAACCTTAGAAGAACCTCGTTTTTTGAGATTTATACTTAGTTTCCATAAATAAAAGTTATATATTCCCGAAGGTAATCCGAATGTCCACGTTTGATATTCTTACGCCATATTCCAAAATGTTGTGTAGGTACCTCTAATATTGATTTTTGACATTCAGATTTCTGTTTTTCCAGAAGTCCATTGCAACGAATGCTTCATAAGTGACCAGCATTAGCTTGCACTAGCCATGTACTCAACAATGTCACTTTTCATTCTAGGACAACAATGTCACTTCCTTGCTGTAGTGACCATTTTCTAATATCTCGAATGTATTGAATAGGGATTTGTATGTAGCTCATTCATAGTCAATACCTTCAAATATACTGAATTATGAATGTAAAACCTACCCTTCTACATTAATAAATATTCTTGAATCAATTCATGTCCTTGTTCATATATTTTTTGTTGCAGATTGGTTTTCATCTATTCAAAAAATTCATCTTTGGTGAAAGTATTTTTTATCTTGGTTTTCATATCAAATTCATGGGTGTTAATAGTACCCATATGAATCATGCGCATGCTCCTATTTAGTGTATCAACAACTAAATATTATCTTTACTTTTTTTATGTTTGATCTTAAAGTCATATTTGCTAAGGAAAACCAACCATATAGCCTAAATAGCATATAAATTTTACTAATCAAACAATTTTTTTCATCCAATATTATTAATCTAGACTAAATAAATTGTTCGTAATAGATTGTGTCTCCATACTTTTAATGCATGATTTATAGAAGCAAGCTTAAATTCATGAGTAACATTGTTTCTTTCATGTTATTTTAATTTTTAAGATTCACAACATAGTACATGATTATGTGGTAAGAGGACTCCACCTAGTCCTTGTTACATGCATATGTGTAAACTTCAAAATCTATATCTAAGTCTACAAGTTTCAAAATAGATGCAGTAGTAAGGAAATGTTTTTATTACTGAAAACTTGCTTCACATTTTTTTTAACCATACAAACTGTGTCCCCTTATTTTGCATGGAAGTGATAGAATAGCTTTCCTTTCAGAATCCTGCTATAAATATTCGATAGTAACCCAAGGCTCGTAAGTGATCCTACATCAATTATATTTTTAGGAATAATCCAGCTCATGATGGATTTCATTTTATTAGGACCCACTATTATTCCTTCTTCTATAGTGATATGTCCCAAGTACTTAATTTTTATGTTAAAAGTCACACTTTTGAATGTACCTATTTTGGACCTTGATGTAAATATTGTGTAACACCCCATTTGCATTAAATGTACATGATGTATATATTGAAATGAATCGTGCTTTGGAGCTAAAGGAAAAAGCCCCACCATCGATTTGGTTGTGTTATGTTTCAGCGAATGGAATCGTTGCCGATGGTATATAGTGGTATACGACACATATTAAGTTTTGTCATCATGTAAATATGCATTTTAATTAAATGAACCCAACCAGCTATGTTCACTGCAACCATATTGAAAAGGGCATGATTTTCCTAAGGATAGGGAGGGGGAATTATTAAACCTTGAGCCATGGGGGAAAAGCCGTGTGTCAGCTGTTAAACCCCTTTACTTGTCAACCACCCTTTTTGATTTGCTCACCTTCCCTTGTCTTATTTAACTATCACCTTAAAAGTTCTGTTGTTAGTTGGGGTAGTTATTGCTGGGGAGTGCAGTGTGGCAGGACTGTCAGTCCTTTCCCACATGCACACTCCACCAGCAAGTTGACCCTCACGCAGGCAGGAAAACCACTACGCCCATCACTCCATTCTCACCACGATGACACAGGCACTCTCCCACTCGTGATTTTTCCTTGTTCATCCTTACGCACAGGGAAGTTTTGTTTACCCATGCCCCATTTGGATTGCGGCTCGCTCATCCTCACGCAGAAGGAGGGGGGATCATTCTCCTCACGCATGAATTGAGTTTCCCATTGTTTTTGGGCTCACGTAGCAAGTTAGGGGATTCCCATTGTTTTTCCCACACAGCAAGGAGGAGAGCAACTTTCAGCTGTCATTCACATTTTTTGCAGAGTGGCATCTGGTGTGTTTTCCATCCGGATTTTGGGGTCTGTGTGTAAATTTTCCCTCACGTACAGATTGGGAGTCTGTTTTCTTCCCCATTGCGGCCTGTGTAAGTTTCCCTGTGGCTTCATTCTTGAAAACGGGTTGTTGTTTCTCCATGTTGTTGGTTCTGTTTGCTTTTACATTTTGGGTTGTTGTAGGTCATTATGGAGTCATTTTGGCCATGATAGGGCCAAGAATGACTCAGGAATTGTTTTCCCTATCCAAGTTTTGAATCGCTTGTTGGACTATGTGTATGCATTGGTTGGTCCTCGGATTGTGTTGGAGTAGGGATGAGGGCTTGGTTTGCTTGATAAACCTGGTGTGTTTGGAAACCACACAGATAGAGCTAGAGGGCTAGATTTCTTCTCCACAACCCCTGAATAGCACTAGAAGGGAAGTCAGGGCCTAAGGGACTATGTAGCAAAGAAGGGACTAATTCCTTGTGTTGGGTGTGTGTGGGTGTCTTAGAAGTCAAGCTAGTTCTGGTGTACATGCCTCTAGCTCCGTAATGAGCTCACCAGCTTAGCATACAGCCTTTCCCAGCTCCTTGATGGTCTGATAAACCCGACCATGTTGGCTTGGTTGTCTTGTTGACGGCCTAATAAACTCAACTGTGTTGGCTTCGCTGAATCTATTGTTGGCCTGATAAACCCAAGTATGTTGGCTTGGCTGATTTGTGTATCCTTGGCTATGTGTAAACCTGCTTGTTCCTTATTCCTTGGGGAATTCATGCCCAACTCGGGGGTGGCGGCGTTGTTGAGAGATTAAGGAGCACACTGGCTTATGATTTGGTGGAATGTTGCAGCAACGTAGCTGGTTGCGGGACGAATTCTTTATAAGATAAGTATTATTTACCATTTCATCTCTGCATTTATACTTACTGTTTAATGGATATGATGAACATGTTGAATGCTTATATGAACATATGTTTGCTTCCGTTGTATGATAAATAACTATGTATGTGTGCATGTTCTAGTTCAAAGAATTTGGTTTCAATTTTTATATATAGTCATGTTCATGGGGCGGTTAGCCCAAATGTTAATGACACCATGGCATCCTCTTCGCCGGTTGGAGGGTCAAGGACGCTATAGAGTGGTATCAGAGCAAAGGTTTGCAACATGGGCCTGAATGGGTCGTGAGAACAATTGACAGAGGTAGGTTGCCAAAGCGCAGCAGGAAGAAATATGTGAATGACAAAAAATTGCGTTGAAAATCTTCGAAGTGCCAAACTCATCGGAGCATCAGAGGACTAAGTGATAACGTCCACCGATACATCGGAAAGCATAGGTGGAAGGCCACCTAACGAGGAGCAGGCGGAAAGGATTTTGGAAATTTTTCTAAGTGTTCATCGGTCGTTGGCGGAGAATAGTGGTTGTGGGAGCCGCAGTTTCGGCAAAGATCAGCCGAAGACCACTGAAATGTCGGCCCTTTTTAGTTGAAAAACTGCTCGAAACAGGCCATCGACGATCGACGAATATCAGTTGATTGATCATCAATGATTAGACAATCGAAGCACCGAAATGAAAGCTCTATATGGCTAAGGACTACCAAAATGTCGGTGGAGATTAGTTGAGCGGATCAGTGAAAATTAGATGAAGGAACCGTCGAAACGTCACCGCCATCGGAGAAAGTTAGAGGATGAAGGCGTCGACACAGGTGAGAAAGAAGAAGAAAATTTTTGAAAAATTTGTCTAAGTGTTGAGACCATCAGTGATCGATGAAAGTTAGTGGTTTGGACTGTCAATGCGTTGGAATAAGTTAGTTGTTCGGATATCCAAAACGTCGGCGAAAAATAGTTGTTTTGATCGTCGATGAATGTCGAAAAACATTAGTTGTTTTGACCGCCAACACGTCAACGAAATTTAGTTGATGGGATCGTCGATGGGCGTCGAAAAAATTTAGTTAACGAGAGTGCCGACAAATCAGAGAAGAATAGAAGATCAGATCGCCGATACGATGGAGCAGATCAGTGGTTTGAGCCGCTGATTAATCGAAAATTTTTAGTTGTTTGGGATTCCGCCGTTGCGGCTACCATGTGGACTAGCACCCTGACGGTTAGAGACTTCAACCGTCGATAGTGATAGATCTTTTGACAGCTGATGAGTTATGGACTTATGAAACCCACAGTGGGATTACTACCCACAGTTGCGGCTACCTAGTTAACTATCCACCCGATGAATAGTGGTTCCGACTACCAATGCAGCGTTATGGAGTTAGTGTCCTCGCCGATGCTGTAGTGGGTAACGTTTTCGTTCGTCAACATATCGAAGGAAATCAGTTGATGAGGTTGTTGCCGGTAGTAGTCTGGAAGCTTAAACGACTAAAGATCCGATGCAGCGAAAAACTGTAGTTGTTATAGCCACTGATGCACGCCGGAGGGAGTTGTGGGTTGGATCGCTAAAATGTCAGAAATTTTGTTGGGATGAGACCCGATTTTATACAAGGAAATTTTTGGGTTTTCAGCAGATTGTCAGTGGATTACAGGGCTGAAAAGGAAGAATATTTTTTGTTTAAGCGAAATTGTTATTTTATGATTTTTCCAGGAGACGGTAAGTAATGTTGATTTATATCAATTTTATACATCTAACAATTGTGTTACTAACACATTTGCAGAATCATAGACATCTTGAAAGGAAGTATTCCAGATAGTGTAGCTTGGTAAGTGTGTGGTGGTTCAGACATGAGAACCCATGATGGATATGATGCTCGGGATTCCTCCAAGCATGCACGAGATGCCATGGGAGAAAATATCCGTAACGGAAATGATGACATTGATTCTAATGGAAGGAGATTCCAAGAGACACTGTCATATGTTGCAGCCACCATGAGAAGCTTTATTAAATCCCAGGAAGAGTAGCATCAGTTGAATGCTGCTATGTTGCAAAGTTTGACGGACTTGCAAAGAAAGATAGACTCTGGGTGGGGTACAGCAAGACTGGAAGGCAGTAAGAGTAGTACTAGGAGAAGCAAAAGGACTTCCAGTGGATCATCTGACTCTAAAGAATCCAGCGGGGATTCAAGCTCATCTTCTCATAAAAGAAAAAGAAGGAAACACCATAGGGATCTCTCTCAGGACGAATTTAAGAAGGCTAAACCTCCTACATTTGATAGTGAGTTAAAGACTGGACATGAGGCGGAAGTTTGGCTTCTTCGGATAAAGAATTATTTCCAAGTTCAGGATTATTTGGGAAACATGAAGGCAAGAGTTGCCATATTCAATCTGAATGGAAGGGCATCCATTTGGTGGGAACACTTCAAGCAAGTAAAGAGGATCAGTGAAAGGAGACTGAAGTGGAAACAGTTCAAGAGGTATTTCAAGCAGAAATACATCTCTGATAGATATTATGATGACAAGATCAAAGAATTCCATGAGCTAAGGTTGGGACAGCAGACCATGGAAGAGTATGCAAATAAGTTCTTGGAACTATTGAGGTATGTCAGGTACATAAAAAATGAAAAAGTGAAGTTCCAATGGTTCCTGGGTGGATTTCCTCAGTCTTACAAAGATAGAATTGAGTTTTACGAACCTAAAACTCTTGAAGAAGCAATAAGGAAAGCTAAGTATCTCTATGAGCAAAGCAAAAGTAAACATGATTACCATAAGGCATGGAAGGATAAGAAGAATGAGAGGTTTAACCAAAGAAAGAAAGGTTTCAAACCTTCTAGCTTCAGGAATCAGCAGAAGCAACCATCCCAAGCTCCGAGTAAACCAGTTGGAGTGGCAGGAGAAAAGCCTAAGGATCCACAACAGAATAGAGGACCACTTCAATGTTGGAGATGTGGAGGACCCCACATGCGCAGAAATTGTCCACTCGAGAATGAGAGTGCAAGACCAGCTTACAACATTCAAGAAGCAGAAATAGTGGGTCAAGTAGCAAGGGCATTCCCTAGGATTTATGCAACATTGGAGGACCGCCAGGAAAATCACCAGTCAATTGTGGTTGAAGTTGCAGGTAATATTGTTGAGCAATCTATTTCTATTTTGATTGACCCTGGTTCTACTCACAGTTACATTACTCCTAGAGTAGTGGAGATTTGTGCTTTTAGGAAAGTAAAGCATAAGAAATGTTGGTTAGTTCAGCTAGCCACTCGAACTAAGAGAAAAGTTAGTGAAGTGGTAGAGAAATGTCCATTGGTTATGAATGGGTTGGTCACTTATGTAGATCTGAATGTTCTACCACTTGGTTCCTATGATGTTCTCATTGGAATGGATTGGTTGGAAGCTCATAGAGTGAAGCTTGATTGTTACAATAAGACTTTCGAATGCATGGATGAAGAAGGAAACCTAGTAGTTGTGAAAGGTATTCCAAATGTGATTTCAATAAGGCATGTTTCAGCAATGCAATTGAAGAAGTTCTGTAGGAAAGGTTGCCAGTTGTATGCAGCTCATATTTTGGAGGCAACAAGAGATGAAACTCCTAGGTCGGAGGACTATCAAGTGTTACAGGAATTCAGGGATGTGTTTCCTGATGAGATTCCAGGGCTTCCTCCAAAGAGGGACATTGATTTCACAATTGAACTTGTGTCAGGAGCAGCACCAGTGTCGAAGACACCCTACAGGATGAGTACACTAGATATTCTAGAACTAAAGATGCAACTGCAAGAGTTGTAGGAAAAGAAGTATATCAAGCCGAGTGTGTCTACTTGGGGAGCACCAATTCTGTTTGTAAAGAAGAAAGATGGTACACTTAGGTTGTGTATTGATTACAGATAGTTGAACAAGGTTACTGTGAAGAATAAATATCATTTTCCTAGGATTGATGACCTCTTTAATCAAATGAGAGGAGCAAGGGTATTTTCCAAGATTGAGTTGAGGTCTAGTTACCATCAGGTGAGAATCAAGGATGAATACATTCATAAGACTGCCTTCAAAACAAGGTATGGACATTATGAGTTTGTAGTGGTACCATTTGGTCTCACAAATGCACCAGCTACATTTATGTGCCTTATGAACAGTGTCCTCAGCAGGTATTTGGACAAGTTTGTTCTTGCTTTCCTTGATGGCATTCTTGTTTATTCTAAGAATGAGAAGGAGCATGAAGAGCATTTGAGATTGACATTACAATTGCTCAAGGAACATCAGTTGTATGCAAAGCTGAGCAAGTGTGACTTCTATAGAGATAGAATTCAGTATTTGGGTCACATTATCTCAGAAGAGGGTATATCTGTGGACCCTGAAAAGATTGAAGCAATTATGAATTGGCCTACTCCAAGAAATGTGATGGATGTAAGATATTTTATGGGACTTGCAGGATACTCCTGGAGATTCATTGAGGGATTCTCCAAAGTTGCACATGCCATCACTTTTTGCAAAATAAGGGGATGAAGTTTGAATGGACATCGAGGTGTGAAGAAAGCTTCCAGCAGCTGAAGAATCTTCTCACCAGTGCACCAGTATTGAAAGTTGCAGATCTAGAGAAAGATTTTGTGGTATGTACCGATGCATGCAGACAAGGGATTTAAGGAGTCCTTATGCAAGACAACCACGTGATATGTTATGAGTCGAGAAAGCTGAAGGAGCATGAGAAGAACTATGCCACTCATGATCTAGATCTTGCAGCCATAGTACATTCTCTCAAGATGTGGAGGCATTACTTGATGGGTAGAAGATTTGAACTGAGGACAGACCATTGTGGTCTGAAGTATCTATTTGATCAACCTACTCTGAATGCTAGGCAAGCAAGGTGGTTGGAGTTTTTATGTGAGTTTGATTTTGAAATCAAGCACATAAAGGGAAAAGAGAATAAGGTAGTTGATGCACTCAGCAGGAAGATGCAGGAAATGCATGTGGCATCCCTTAGTATTTTCCAAACAGATTTGAGGCAGCAGATTGTTGATCGTACTGCCAGAGATGAATTGTATGAGCTGGTAAAAGACAAATTGCAGCAGCAAAGTATTGAGAAGAGGTATGAGGGATATATACTAGAAGAAGAGGAACTTCTTACTTATAAAGGTAGGATTTATATTCCAAATGTAGCAGATTTGAGGAGAGTTGTTATGGATGAGATCCATCAAGCTCTGTATTCTAGTCACCCAGGATACTAGAAGATGATAGCTACCGCCAGAAAGCAGTGCTTTTGGCTAGGAATGAAAAAGGACATGGATGAATACATTTCGAGGTGCATGAAGTGTCAGCAGGTAGAGGTTGAGAATCAACACCCAGCAGGTTTGTTGCAGCCTTTTCCAGTTCCAGAATGGAAATGGGAAGTTATTTCCATGGATTTTATTATAGGACTACCGATGACTTGGAGACAACATGATTCCATCATGGTTGTGGTAGACAAGTTGACAAAGGAAGCACATTTTATACCAGTTAAGTCTACGCATAAGACTGGTGACATTGTAAAGATCTTCATGAAGGAGATTTTCAAATTGCATGGATTGCCTAAGGCAATAGTTTCTGGCCGAGATGTCAAGTTTACTTCCAATTTTTGGAAGGGGTTGTTTGCAGATTTGGGTACAAAGCTAAACTTCAACACTGCATACCCTCCTCAGATAGATGGACAGAAAGAGAGAGTTAATCAGGTGCTTGAAGACATGCTTTGCATGTATGTGATGGACAAACCAACCAAGTGGGACGATTACTTGCACTTGGTAGAGTTTGCTTATAACAATGGATAGCAGGCATCCTTGGGGATGAGTTCGTATGAAGCTTTGTATGGAAGAAGGTTTAGGAAACCAGTGACTTGGGATAATCCAGTGAACAGGGTTGTGCTTGGACCAAAATTGCTCAAGGAAATGGAGCAAGAGGTTGTAAAGATCGGGCAAAATCTGAAAGCAGCACAGGACAAAAAGAAAAGCTATCTAGACAAGCATAGGGTGAACAGGGAGTTCAGTGTTGGGGATCATGTTTACCTCAGAGTGAGGGTAAAGAAGAGTTCCTTGAAGCTTGGAAGTTGTGCCAAGCTGTCACCAAGATATTGTGGGCCATTTGAAGTGCTTGAGAGAATAGGGCCAGTTGCATATAGACGTCCATTGCCTGCTAGCACTAGATATCATAATTTTTTTCATGTTTCTTTGCTTAAGAGATATGTACATGATCCTAACCATGTGATAAATTGGGATGTGATTCAAGTGGAACCGGAGGGAGAGTTCCGAACCGAGCCAATTCACATCCTCGACAGGAAGGTCACAATGCTCCAGAACCGAGCCATAGGTCAAGTAAAGGTGCAATGGGACCACTACGGACGTGAAGAGGCTACGTGGGAGTTGGAGGATGCCATGCGATTGGCACATCCATTTTTGTTCAATTATGTGGAACACTGAGGCGATACCAGTGTAGCATTTTGTTCAAATTTTGTAAATCACTGAGGACAGTGCTATTGAAGGGGGAGGGGAATGTAACACCCCGATTTTGACCCCATTTGCATTAAATGTACATGATGTATATATTGAATTGAATCGTGGTGTGGAGCTAAAGGAAAAAGCCCCACCATTGATTTGGTTGTGTTATGTTTCGGCAAATGGAATCGCTGCTGATGGTATATCGTGGTATACTGCACATATTAAGTTTTGTCATCATGTAAATATGCATTTTAATTAAATGAACCCAACCAGCTATGTTCACTGCAACCATATTGAAAAGGGAATGATTTTCCTAAGGATAGGAAGGGGGAATTATTAAACCTTGAGCCATGGGCGAAAAGCCATGTGTCAGCTATTAAACCCCTTTACTTGTTAACCACCCTTTTTTATTTGCTCACCTTCCCTTGTCTTATCCAACTACCACCTTAAATGTTCTGTTGTTAGTTGGGATAGTTATTGCTAGGGAGTGGAGTGTGGCAAGACTGTCAGTCCTTGCCCACACACACACTCCACCAGCAGGTTGACCCTCACGCGAGCAGGAAAACCACTACACCCATCACTCCATTCTCACCACAACGGCAGGGGCACTCTCCCACTCACGATTGTTCTTCGTTCATCCTTACGCATAGGGACGTTTTGTTTACCCACACCCCATTTGGATTGTGGCTAGCTCATCCTCACTTAGGAGGAGGGGGGATCATTCTCCTCACGCACAGATTGAGTTTCCCATTGTTTTTGGGCTCACGCAGCAAGTTAGGGGATTCCCATTGTTTTTCCCACGCAGCAAGGAGGAGAGTCTCTTTCAGCTATCATTCACGTTTTCTGCAGAGTGGCATCTAGTGTGTTTTCCATCCGAATTTTGGGGTCTGTGTGTAAATTTTCCCTCATGTACATATTGGGAGTCTATTTTCTTCCCCATTGCGGCCTGTGTAAGTTTCCCAGTGGCTCCATTGTTGAAAAGAGGCTATTGTTTCTCCACGTTGTTGGTTGTGTTTGCTTTTGCATTTTGGGCTATTATAGGCCGTTATGGAATCATTTTGGCCATGATAGGGCCAAGAATGACTCAGGAATTGTTTTCCCTATCCAAGTTGTGAATCTCCTGTAGGACAGCGTGTATGCTATGGTTGGTCCTCGAACTGTGTTGGAGTAGGGATGAGGGATTGGTTTGCTTGATAAACTTGGTGTGTTTGGAACCACACAGACAGAGCTAGAGGGATGGATTTCTTCTCCACAACCCCTGAATAGCACTGGAAGGGAAGTCAGGGCCTGAGGGACTGTTAGCAGAGAAGGAACTAATTCCTTGTGTTGGGTGTGTGTGGGTGTCTTAGAAGTCAAGCTAGTTCTAGTGTAGGTGCCCCTAGCTCCATAATGAGCTCACCAACTTAGCATATAGCCTTTCCCAGCTCCTTGATGGCCTGATAAACCCAACCATGGTGGTTTGGTTGTCTTGTTGACAACCTGATAAACCCAACTATGTTGGCTTGTCTGAATCTATTGTTGGCCTGATCAACCCAATTGTGTTGGCTTGGCTAATTTGTGTATCCTTGGCTATGTGTAAGCCTGATTGTTCCTTATTCCTTGGGGAAGTCATGCCCAGCTCGGGGGTGGTGGCGTTGCTGAGAGATTAAGGAGCATGCTAGCCTATGGTTGGGTGGAATATTGCAGTGACATAGCTGGTTGCGGGACGAATTCTTTATAATATAAGTATTATTGATCATTTCGACTCTGCATTTATACTTACTGTTTAAAGGATATGATGAAAATGTTGAATGCTTATATGAACGTATGTTTTCTTTCGTTGTATGATAAATAACTATGTATATGTGCATGTTCTAGTTCAAAGCATTTGGTTTCAATTTTTATATATATTCATGTTCATGGGGCGGTTAGCCCGGATGTTAATGACAACGTGGCGTCCTCTCCACCGGTCGGAGGGTTGGGGACGCTACATATTGGCTTGATATGTGAATAGTGTATACATGTGATGTATAATTCCTAGAGTGGAGTTCAAGGCCAAGGCCCCAGTAGTGAATGGGTTGTTTACAAAGGAAAGTAATTTATAATCCATGGAGAATGTAAATCCTATAAATACTTGTATTGAAAATAAATTGTTCAAGGTTAGCTATCGAGGAAACAAGAATGAGAGGATATGCTGTCCACTAGGGAGAGATGAGGGGTTTATTTCAACCCAATATTTCCAAGTGTCATTTTGAGAAACCTGAATATCTGATACAGTGGAAAACTGTAGTTGTTAGAGCCGCTGATGCGCGCCAGAGGGAGTTGTGGGTTGGAATGCCAAAACGTCAGAAATTTTGTTGGGATGAGACCTGATTTTATACAAGGAAATTTTTGGGTTTTCAGCAGATTGTCAATGGATTACAGGGCTGAAAAGGAAGAATATTTTGTGTTTAAGCGAAATTGTTATTTTATGATTTTTCCAGGAGAAGGTAAGTAATGTTGATTTATATCAATGTTATGCATCTAACAATTGTGTTACTAGCACGTTTGCAGAATCATAGACATCTTCAAGGGAAGTATTCCAGATAGTGAAGCTCGATAAGTGAGTGGTGGTTCAGACATGAGAACCCATGATCGATATGATGCTCAGGATTCCTACGAGCGTGCACGAGATGCCATGGGAGAAAATATCCGTAACGAAAATGATGACATTGAGTCTAATGGAAGGAGAATCCAAGAGACATCGTCAGATGTTGCAGCCACCATGAGAAGCTTGATTAAAGCCCAAGAAGAGCAGTATCAGTTGAATGCTGCTATGTTGCAAAGTTTGATGGACTTGCAAAGAAAGATAGACTCTGGATGGGGTAGAGCAAGACCGAAAGGCAGTAAGAGAAGTACTAGGAGAAGGAGAAGGACTTCTAGTGGATCATCTTACTCTGAAGAATCCAGCAAGGATTCAAGTTCATCTTCTCGTCAAGTAAAAAGAAGGAAACACCATAGGGATCGCTCTTGGGATGAATTTAAGAAGGCTAAACCTCCTACATTTGATGGTGAGGTAAAGACTGGACAAGAGGTGGAATTTTGGCTTCTTGGGATAAAGAAGTATTTCCAAGTTCAAGATTATTCAAGAAACATGAAGGCAAGAGTTGCCATATTCAATCTGAATGGAAGGGAATCCATTTGGTGGGAACACTTCAAGCAAATAAAGAGGATCAGTGAAAGGAGACTGAAATGGAAACAGTTCAAGAAGTATTTAAATCTGAAATACCTCTCTGACAGGTATTATGATGACAACATCAAAGAATTCCATGAGCTGAGTTTGGGACAGCAGACCATGGAAGAGTATCATAAATAAGTTCTTGGAACTATTGAGGTATGTCAGGTACATCAAAGATGAAAAAGTGAAGGTCTAGCGGTTCCTGGGTGGATTGCCTCAGTCTTACAAAGGTACAATTGAGTTTTATGAACCTAAAACTCTTGAAGAAGCAATAAGGAAGGCTAAGTATTGCTATGAGCAAAGCAAAAGTAAACTTGATTACCATAAGGCATGGAAGGACAAGAAGAATGAGAGGTTTAACCAAAGAAAGAAAGGTTTTGAACCTTCTAGCTTCAAGAATCAGTAGAAGCAACCATCCCAAGCTGCGAGTAAACCAGTTGGAGTGGCAGGAGAAAAGCCTAAGGATCCACAACAGAATAGAGGACCACTTCAATGTTGGAGATGTGGAGGACCCCACATGCGCAGAACTTGTCCACTCGAGAATGAGAGTGCAAGACCAGCTTACAACATTCAAGAAGTAGAAACAGTGGGTCAAGTAGCAAGGGTATTCCCTAGGATTTATGCAATATTGGAGGACCGCTAGGAAGATCACCAGTCAACTGTGGTTGAAGTTGCAGGTAAGATTGTTGAGCAATTTGTTTCTATTTTGATTGAACCTGGTTCTACTCACAGTTACATTACTCCTAGAGTAGTGGAGATTTGTTCTTTTAAGAAAGTAAAGCATAAGAAATGTTGGTTAGTTCAGCTAGCCACTCGAACTAAGAGAAAAGTTAGTGAAGTGGTAGAGAAATTTCCATTGGCTATGAATGGGTTGGTCACTTATGTAGATCTGAATGTTCTACCACTTGGTTCCTATGATGTTCTCATTGGAATGGATTGGTTGGAAGCTCACAGAGTGAAGCTTGACTGTTACAATAAGAATTTCGAATGCATGGATGAAGAAGGAAACCTAGTAGTTGTGAAAGGTATTCCAAATGTGATTTCAGTAAGGCAGGTTTCAGCAATGCAATTGAAGAATTTATGTAGGAAAGGTTGCCAGTTGTATGTAGCTCATATTTTGGAGGCAACAAGAGATGAGACTCCTAGGTTGGAGGACTATCAGGTGTTACAGGAATTCAGGGATGTGTTTCCTGATGAGATTCTAGGGATTCCTCCAAGGAGGGACATTGATCACAATTGAACTTGTGCCAGGAGCAGCACTAGTGTCCAAGACACCCTACAGGATGATTACACCAGAGATGCTAGAACTGAAGATGCAACTGCAGGAGTTGCTGGAAAAGAAGTATATCAGGCCGAGTGTGTCTCCTTGGGGAGCACCAGTTCTGTTTGTAAAGAAGAAAGATGGTACACTTAGGTTGTGTATTGATTACAGACAGTTGAACAAGGTTACTATGAAGAATAAATATCATTTTCCTAGGATTGATGACCTCTTTGATCAAATGAAGGAGCAAGGGTATTTTCCATGATTGAGTCGAGTTCTGGTTACCATCAGGTGAGAATCAAGAATGAAGACATTCATAAGACTGCCTTCAGAACAAGGTATGGACATTATGAGTTTGTAGTGGTACCATTTGGTCTCACAAATGCACCAGCTACATTTATGTGCCTTATGAACAGTGTCTTCAATAGGTATTTGGACAAGTTTGTTCTTGTTTTCCTTGATGACATTCTTGTCTATTCTAAGAATGAGAAGGAGCATGAAGAGCATTTGAGATTGACATTGTGATTGCACAGGGAACATCAGCTGTATGCAAAGCTGAGAAAGTGTGACTTCTATAGAGATAGAATTCATTATTTGGGTCACATTATCTCAGAAGAGGGTATATCTGTGGACCTTGAAAAGATTGAAGCAATTATGAATTGGCCTACTCCAAGAAATGTGACAAATGTAAGATATTTTATGGGACTTACAGGATACTACGGGAGATTCATTGAGGGATTCTCCAAAGTTGCACATCCCATCACTTCTTTGCAAAAGAAGGGGATGAAGTTTGAATGGACATCGAGGTGTGAAGAAAGATTCTAGCAACTGAAGAATATTCTCACCAGTGCACCAGTATTGAAAGTTGCAAATCTACAGAAAGTTTTTGTGGTATGTACCGATGCATGCGGAAAAGGGCTTGGAGGAGTCCTTATGCAAGACAACCATGTGATATGTTATGAGTCGAGAAAGTTGAAGGAGCATGAGAAGAACTATGCCACTCATGATCTAGATCTTGCAGCCATAGTACATTCTCTCAGGATGTGGAGGCATTACTTGATGGGTAGAATATTTGAACTAAGGACAGACCATTGTGGTCTGAAGTATCTATTTGATCAGCCTACTATGAATGCTAGGCAAGCAAGGTGGCTGGAGTTTTTATGTGAGTTTGATTTCGAAATCAAGAACATAAAGGGAAAAGAGAATAAGGTAGCTGATGCACTCAGTAGGAAGATGCAGGAAATGCATGTGGCATCCCTTAGTATTTTCCAAACAAATTTGAGGTAGCAGATTGTTGATCGTACTGTCGGAGATGAATTGTATGAGCTCGTAAAAGACAAATTGCAGCAACAAAGTCTTGAGAAGAGGTATGAGGGATATAAACTGGAAGAAGAGGGACATCTTACTTATAAAGGTAGGATTTATATTCCAAATGTAGCAGATTTGAGGAGAGTTGTTATGGATGAGATCCATCAATCTCTGTATTCTAGTCACCCAGGATACTAGAAGACGTTTGCTACCACCAGAAAGTGGTACTTTTGGCCAGGAATGAAAAAGGACATGGCTGAATACATTTTGAGGTTCATGAAGTGTCAGCGGGTAAGGGTTGAGCATCAACACCTAGCAGGTTTGTTGCAGCCTTTGCCAGTTCCAAAATGGAAATGTGAATTTATTTCCATGGATTTTATTACAGGATTGCCGATGACTTGGAGACAACATGATTCCATCATGGTTGTGGTAGACAAGTTGACAAAGGAAACGCATTTTAGACTGGTTAAGTCTACGCATAAGACTAATGACATTGCAAAGATATTCATGAAGGAGATTTTCAAATTGTATGGATTTCCTAAGGAAATAGTTTCTGACCGAGATGTCAAGTTTACTTCCAATTTTTGGAAGGGGTTGTTTGCAGATTTGGGTACAAAGCTAAACTTCAGCACTGCATACCATCCTCAAACAGATGGATAGTCAAAGAGAGTTAATCAGGTGCTTGAAGACATGCTTCGCATGTACGTGATGGACAACGCAACCAAGTGGGAAGACTACTTGCACTTGGTAGAGTTTGCTTATAACAATGGATTGCAGGAATCCTTGTGGATGAGTCTGTATGAAGCTTTGTATGGAAGAAGGTTTAGGAAACCAATGACTTGGGATAATCCAGTGAACAGCGTTGTGCTTGGACTCGAATTGCTCAAGGAAATGGAGCAAGAGGTTGTAAAGATCAGGTAGAATCTGAAATCAAGACAGGACAGAAACAAAATCTATGCAGACAAGCATAGGGTGAACAGGGAGTTTAGTGTTGGGGATCATGTTTACCTCAGAGTGAGGGAAAAGAAGAGTTCCTTGAAGCTTGGAATTTGTGCCAAGCTGTCACCAAGATATTGTGGGCCATTTGAAGTGCTTGACAGAATAGGGCCAGTTGCATATAGACTTGTATTTCCTGCTAGCACTAGAGCTCATAATGTTTTTCATGTTTCTTTTCTCAAGAGATATGTACATGATCCTAACCATGTGATAAATTGGGATGTGATTCAGGTGGAACCCAAGGGAGAGTTCTGAACCGAGCCAATGCGCATCCTTGGCAGGAAGGTCACAATGCTCCGGAACCGGGCCATAGGTCAGGTAAATATGCAATGGGAGCACTATGGACCTGAAGAGGCTACGTGGGAGCTGGAGGATGCCATGCGATTGGCACATCCATTTTTTTTCAATTCTGTGGAACACTGAGGCGATACCAATGTAGCATTTTGTTCAAATTTTGTAAATCATTGAGGACAGTGCTATTGAAGGGGGAGGGGAATGTAACACTCCGGTTTTGACCCCGTTTCCATTAAATGTACATGATGTATATATTGAAATGAATTGTGGTGTGGAGCTAAAGGCAAAATCCCCACCATCGATTTGGTTGTGTTATGTTTCAATGGATGGAATCGTTGCCGATGGTATATAGTGGTATATAGCACATATTAAGTTTTGTCATCATGTAAATATGCATTTTAATTAAATGAACCCAACCAGCTATGTTCACTGCAACCATATTGAAAAGGGCATGATTTTCCTAAGGATAGGGAGGGGGAAGTATTAAACCTTGATCCATGGGGGAAAAGCCATGTGTCAGCTATTAAACCCCTTTACTTGTCTACCACCCTTTTTTATTTGCTCACCTTCCCTTGTCTTATCCAACTACCACCTTAAATGTTATGTTGTTAGTTGGGACAGTTATTGCTAGGGAGTGGAGTGTGGTAGGACTGTCAGTCCTTGCCCACACGCACACTCCACCAGCAGGTTGACCCTCACGCAGGTAGGAAAACCACTATGCCCATCACTCCATTCTCACCACGACGGCAGGGGCACTCTCCCACTCATGATTGTTCCTCGTTCATCTTTACACATAGGGACGTTATGTTTAGCCACACCCCATTTGGATTGTGGCTCACTCATCCTCACACAAGAGGAGGGGGGATCATTCTCCTCACGCACGGATTGATTTTCCCATTGTTTTTGGGCTCACACAGTAAGTTAGGGGATTCCCGTTGTTTTTCCCACGCAACAAGGAGGAGAGTCGCTTTCGGCTTTCATTCACGTTTTCTGGAGAGTGGCATCTTGTGTGTTTTCCATCCAAATTTTGGGAGATGTACAAATTGGGAGTCTGTTTTCTTCCCCATTGTGGCCTGTGTAAGTTTCCCCGTGGCTTCATTGTTGAAAATGGGTTGTTGTTTCTCCACATTGTTGGTTGTGTTTTCTTTTACGTTTTGGGCTGCAATAGGCCATTATGGAGTTGTTTTGGCCACGACAGGGCTAAGAACGACTCAGGAATTGTTTTCCCTATCCAAGTTGTGAATCGCCTGTTGGACTGTGTGTATGCAATGGTTGGTCCTCAGGCTGTGTTGGAGTAGGGATGAGGGCTTGGTTTGCTTGATAAACCTAGTGTGTTTGGGAACCACACAAATAGAGCTAGAGGGATGGATTTCTTCTCCACCACCCTTGAATAGCACTAGAAGGGAAGTCAGGGCCTGAGGGACTGTGTAACAGAGAAGGGACTGATTGCTTGTGTTGGGTGCGTGTGGGTGTCTTAGAAGTCAGGATAGTTCTAGTGTAGGTGCCCCTAGCTCTGTAATGAGCTCACCAACTTAGGATACAGCCTTTCCCAGCTCCTTGATGGCCTGATAAACCCAACCATGTTGGCGTGGCTGTCTTGTTGATGGCTTGATAAACCCAACTGTGTTGGCTTGGCTGAATCTGCTGTTGGCCTCATAAACCCAACTTTGTTGGCTTGGCTGAATCCATTGTTGGCCTGATAAACCCAACTGTGTTGGCTTGGCTAATTTGTGTATCCTTGGCTATGTGTAAGCCTGCTTGTTCCTTATTCCTTGGGGAAGTCATGCCCAGCTCGGGGGTGGTGGCGTTGCTGAGAGATTAAGGAGCACGCTGGCCTATGTTTGGGTGGAATGTTGCAGTGACGTAGCTGGTTGCGGGACGAATTCTTTATAAGATAAGTATTATTGATCATTTTGTCTCTGCATTTATACTTTATGTTTAATGGATATGATGAACATGTTGAATGCTTATATGAGCATATGTTTGCTTCCGCTGTATGATAAATAACTATGTATATGTGCATGTTCTAGTTCAAAGCATTTGGTTTCAATTTTTATATATATTCATGTTCATGGGGCGGTTAGCTCGGATTTTTATATATGTTCATGTTCATGGGGCGGTTAGCTCGGATGTTAATGACACCGTGGCATCCTCTCCACCGGTCGGAGGGTCGGGGACGCTACATATTGGCTTGATAGGTGAATAGTGTATACATGTGATGTATAATTCCTAGAGTGGAGTTCAAGGCCAAGGCCCCAGTAGTGAATGGGTTGCTTACAAAGGAAAGTAATTTATAATCCATGCATTGGTAATCCATGGAGAATGTAAATCCTATAAATACTTGTATTGAAAATAAAATGTTCAAGGCTACCTATGGAGGCAACAAAAATGAGAGGATATTCTATCCAATAGGGAGAGGTGAGGGGTTTATTTTAACCCAATATTGCCAAGTGTCATTTTGAGAAATCTTGTGCCATAAATGGAAAGTAACTTCCCAAGTAAACTCTCTTAACATTTCTTCAATTTTATTGTAAGAGGGTAACTAAGAAATAAACTCAAGAGTTTAATGAAGCTTGTAAAAGGAGGCTGCAATGGGCATGACAGACTATGAGTCAGCTTACTTGGATTATGAGTTAAGTTAATCATGAATGAGCATCCCATCATTTCTTTGCAACAAAATAAAGGGGGAAGAGGATAAAAATGTGTCATCATTCTTCATATGCAATGAATGGAACTTTTTGCATAGGAGATAAACGGATCATTCCCAACGTATCTTGCATTACTAGCGTGCACAATTCAAAATTTTCTTTAATATTTGATTTTTTTTTTAGTAAATTCTAAATTTAAATTTTTCAAGGTAATTGACATTCCATAAAATTTTATATATAATTAACTAATTTAATTAGTTAATTAGAGTTTATAGCCTGTCATTTTTTGGTGGTGATATCCATTGTATCTAGCTGATTTATATTACAGTCTGGGACATGGTTATGTTTATATGAGACAGCACATTTGTTGCTTGTCTAATTACAGTTTCATGATGCAGTTTTGGCGCAGCATTGAGCTTTGGCTCAGTTTTTGTGTCTTGTCATTTTTTGGGTGGTGATATCCATAAGCTGATATACTTGTATTTACAGTCTGGGACAGTATTTTTGGTATTAGTTTTATATGAGACAGCACAGTATTTAGCTGCTTGTATTCTACAGTATGGGACAACAGTCTGAGACAGTTTTCGTAACTTTTTTATTATGTTTAATATGAGACAGTAAATATGTGTCAATGTAGGGATCCTAGTGATCCTCTTACATGTGCAGATGTAATTTTGTTCTACTTTGAAATAAAATTACGAATTTTTTCCGAGGAAAAAAAAAACTAGTTTATAAATTATTTACTTAAATTATATGTTATGTTAAATTATAACAATCTGACAAAGTTTCATGAAGGGTGGGTGGATGTAACACCCCGTATTTTGACTAGGTGTGTTTATCATTCCGACTTATTACAATGTATTTTCTTATTATCTATTGGACCCAGCTAGACTGAGTAAACTATATTTAAACATGTTAGACCTAATTATATGTTGATACTATGTTAATGATGTTTTTATGCTTATGTAGATGCTCTAATTATGAGGTTATGATGTTAGCATGCTTATGTGGATGATCTGATTACAATATTATCATGTTATCATGCTTATGAAAATGCTCTAATTATGATGTTATGATGTTATCATTTTCATGATGTTACTATGCTTATGCGAATACCATGTTGTAGTTATGATGAGACTCCTTTATTTCATAACAACAATGTATGTTTGATTAGTGTTATTGATATGATGTGATATGTATGATGTGGTACATGGATACCCACCCATGATGTAATAGATTTAATGATTTTATGCGATGAAGGAAATGATGTTGATAATATGGATCAACTACTGATTAAATATTGTTATGAATGCATGTTCGCAAAGTACTAACCCGTAGGGTACATGGGCTATGTAATTTGGGATTTACCAAAAGTAAAGATGATTCCAACCTTTACTATAAGGTTGAAAATGATGGAATCATAATACTACTATCGTATGTAGATGACCTATTTTTTACACAAAAGGAGAAGCTCATCAGTGAATGTAAGAAGAAAGTGGCAACATAATTTGAGATGAAAGAGCTTGCCACAATGCACTATTTCCTAGGTCTTGAAGTATTGTAGTTTCCTAGTGAGATTTTCCTAAACCATGGAAAATACACAGTAGATATTTTGAAGAGATTTGGCATGTTATATTTCAAAGAAATCAACACTCCGATGGTGACAAAGCTGAATCTACTGAATGTTGATTCTTCAGAAACATTAGATGTCACATTATAGAGACAGATTATTGCATCACTAAAGTATTTGACAAATACAAGACCATATATATGTTTTGATGTGAACACCTTGAGTCATTATATGGTGGATCCCAACCATGTTCATTTAGTTGCAACAAAACATGTCAAGAGGTACATGAAAGGTACATCGGATTGTGTACTGAGATATATAGCCGACAGTGAGTTCAGATTGTGTGGATATACTGATTTGGATCGGGAAGGAAGTGCTAAAGTTAGAAAGAACAATTCAGGATGTTGTTTCAGTTTGGAATCAGGTGTGATCTCATGGATTATCAAAAAGGAAAAAGTGTTTCCCTCAGTATAGCCAAGGCCTTTTACCATCCCATGCCTCATATGGATTCTTGTCAACCAAATCCATCAACAATGACCTATTCAATAGGCCCAACATGTCATGTTGACTTCATCTGCCCATAATTCTTGTGTGATTCTTGCACCGATGAGCATTCTCCTCTCTTTCTCCATCAATATTTTGTTCATCATTTCAACAACTAAGTTCTATTGAGGTGTGTAGGGAGTTTTGTTTTGTTGAGTTATGTCGCCCTATCTATAGAACTTATTGAATTCTTTTTCATAGAACTCTCCTGTGTTATCCATTCTCAACACCTTGATCCTTTTACAAGACTGATTCTCCACAAGGAATTTTAACTCATAAAAATTCTCAAAATTCTGAGATTTCTTCCTCATAAAATACAACCTTACACGATATGTATATTTCGTGCTTTCCATTAAATGAACTTATTAAGTCTTGTCATTAACACATTGGAATTGTTAAAACACCCTAATTTTTTAACCATTCAATGTTTGTTTATGTATTCATTGATCATCACAATGGATACTTCCCAGACTTTTGCAGAGTGTAATAAAATATCTAGTGTGAGAATCCAACCAACAATTCAATTTTATATCAATGAGATTCAAAATCCATGGGTAAAGCTTTGAATAATCAAGCTTCATCCTCTAAAGCATCTGCCAAACCTAAAAAAGAGTTACTATCCAACATCTAAGATCCAATGGTGTAGGTTATATGTGAATTTCATGGGAAAGTGGATCTTACTCGATAGATAGATAGTGATTTTTCAAATAGGGACCTATTTCGTGACATGAAAGTAGACATCTTACTAGATTATATGCTAGTAATAGAGTTAGGGGAGTTTTTTACAGTGTTGAATCCTTCTTTTGAACCCAGGGATGATTTTAAGGAACCATAGTTATTTAAAAGTGTATAAATGTTGGCGAATATTGCCAATTCTTAAAACGCCAACTATAAAATGATTGGCGATATTTTTCAAAAAATATTTTAATTTCCAAGGATTTTATACCATTTATATAATAAATTGGCAATTTTTAGGGTGAAAATTTTTTACCCCATCAAAATTGGGCAAAACAGGGCCTCAAAAAATGCAAAATGGCAAATATTTTTTGGGAGAAAAACATGGAAAAATAGCCCACTGGACTAAATTTGAAATTAAATGCTAATAATCTAGCTTAGCATATGGAATTATAACATGGTATCAGAGCTAACCTGAATATGACAGTTTTCACAAGGGAAAATACCCTCTCTCTCTCCCCGACAAGAAATTAGGGTTTCAGGAAAAATTTTGAGTTTTGAAGAACTGATTGCATGGAAAGTTTCACCCTCACAGAGTGCATATTCTGATCCAGGGATCGAATTTTTTGGAGTTGTATATCTCCCAAAAATTCAAACCCTAGTTTTGCAACTGCACCAGAAAACTGCTAGAAGCTGCAGTGCTAAATCTCACAAGTCAGATTTGAAAGGTGAGTACTTGAGATCTCTAGAAAGCAAGCACACCAGTCAACTCACCTTAGTCAAGCGCATCTCCTAGTAAGTTCAGTTTCTCATTCCACAGAATTTCAATTTTTATTTGACTTTCTGACAAGATGGCCCCAAGCACTAAGCTTGAGGACAAACTAGAAGGCATAGAGAATCTTTGAGCATGGAAATATAGGATTGGTGTCATTCTCAAGGAGAATGATCTTAAGAAATATATCAAGGACAAAGTTGCAGAACTTGAAGAGGTTGAAGCTAAGGAGAAGCACAAGAAGGATATGATTAGAAAAAAAAATATTATTGCTTACTCTATTAAGGATCACTTTATCCCTCACGTTTAATCCAAGAAGACTCTAAAATAAATATATTAAGAAACAAAAAGAAAAACCTATCAGACTTGAAGAAAAGAACTCTCCTCAGAAAGTATATCTAGGAGATGAATATCAATATCCGATCCAAGGAATTGGGGAAGAAAGCTACAAGCTTGATTCAGGAAATCCCTTGAAGATGAAAGAAATATTGTATGTACCTAGTCTAAAGAAGAATCTACTTTCTCTCTCAGCTTTAGATAAGAAAGGATTCGAAGTTGCATTCATAGATGGCCTAGTACTCATGTGGACCAAATGAAAGAAAATTGAAGATGCAGTTGTTATTGGTGAAGAAGAAGGAGGCCTGTATAAAACCAAGGGACATTCAGAAACAGCCCTTGTTCATGAGTCCACTAACCCTAGTGAACTATGGCATAGAAGGATTTCCAACATCAATTACAAGTCACTACCTCATGTGAACAAAGTAGTGACGGGACTACCAGACTTGAAGATCAAACATGAAGGAATTTGCAAGGGATGTGTGAAAGGGAAGACCATCAAAAATCCATTTCCGAAGAGTGAAACAAAAACAAAATGTACGTTGGAATTGATTCATTCAGATGTGTGTGGTTCAATGTCCTCCACATATTTAAGTGACTTTGGATATTATATTACATTTATTGATGACTATTCAAGAAATACTTGGATATACTTCTTGAAAGAAAAGAGTGAAGTGTTTGAGAAATTCAAGGAATTCAAAGCCTTGATAGAGAATATTTTAGACAAGATAATCAAGACACTCCAATCAGACAATGGAGGAGAGTATATTTCAAAAGAGTTTGACACATTTTGTAAATATGCCAAGATCAATAGGGGACTAACCACTCCCTACAATCCTCAACAGAATGGTGTTATGGAAAGAAAGAACAGAACCATCATGGAAGCAGTGAAGACAATGATATATGATCAATATCTTCCAATGCATCTATGGGAAGAAGCAGCAAGAACTGTTGTCTACGTACAGAATAGAATATCTCACATTGCTCTTGGATTCAAGACTCCAAGAGAGATGTTCAAGGGAAAGAAGCCTGAGGTGAATCACCTCAAAATATTTGGTTGTCCAGTATATATTCATATACTGAAAGAGAAAAGAACCAAGTTGGACCCTTCCGGAAAGAAGGGGATATTTGTTGAATACTGTGAAGTATCCAAGGCATTCAGAATTTACATTCCTAGATTCCAACAAATGGAAATCAGTAGAGATGTAACATTCGATGAAGAAGCATCTCTCAAGAGATCTAGAAAATGCCAACATGAATATGTGTATGAGTAATATGCACCACCCAAAAATTTAGAGACTACATTCCTCCCTGAAGATGAAGCTCCTAAAGAACATCATATGACAGAATCACAAGAACCTCCTATGATGGAAATATCACAAAAGAGAAATCATGCTTGGGCAAGCGAAATTATACAAGAAGCAAAAAGATATGGATCTCCTAAAGGCTCCACAAGGACAAGAAAGAAGCCAAAGACATTTTGCAAATATCTAGCTTTGATGTGTGATCTCGTAGATCAAGAACCAACAAACTATGAAGAAGTTGTACAGAAGAAAGAATGGGTAGAAGCAATGATTGAAGAATATCAGTCAATAATGAAGAACAATGTGTGGGATATAGTGCCCAAACCAGAAGGCAAGAGTATAGTATCCCCCAAATGGATCTACAAGATAAAACATATAGCTGACGAAAGTATAGAGAAGTACAAGGCTAGATTTGTGGCTAGAAGTTTCTCTCAGAAAGAGGGAATTGATTTCAAAGGAACATTTGCACCAGTAGCAAGGTATACTTCAATTAGAGCCATCATGGCACTTGCATCCATGATTAATGGGACTTACACCAGATGGATGTGAAAACGACCTTCCTAAATGGTGTGATTGAAGAAGAAGTATATATAGAACAACCATAAGGATTCGAAGTTGAAGACAGAAGAACTCACGTATTTAAGTAGAAGAAGTCACTGTATGGCCTGAACCAATCTCGCAGAACTTGGTATGGAAGGATAGATAGTTTCCTAACGAGCATGGGCTTTGCGAAGAGTAAAGCCAATCCTAACCTTTACTTCAGGGTTATAGAGGATGAACATGTCATACTATTACTGTATGTGGATGATCTATTTCTGAAAGGGAATGAGAAACAGAATGTAGAATGAAGGAAGAAGCTCCCTGAATAATTTGAGATGAAAGACCTTGGTCTAATGCATTATTCAGGCTAGGTATGGAAGTATGGAAGAAATCACAAGGAATATTTCTCAATCAGGGAAAGTATGCAGTGGAAGTTTTGAAAATATTTGATATGTTGGAATGTAAATCCATGGCCACACCCGTGGATTCCAACCTAAAGTTGTTAGATAATGACTCGTCAGAGTTAGTGGATGTGACTCAATACAAACAGATTATTGGGTCGTTGATGTATCTAACCAATACTAGACCAGACATTCATTTTGTTGTGAACACCTTCAGTCGGTATCTAGTTCAACCTAGACGAGTTCGCCTGATAGCTGCAAAACATGTGATGAGATATCTAAAAGGGACTATAGACTTTGGTCTATACGATGATGGAAACCATGATTACAAATTGTATGGCTATACACATGCAGATTGGGATGGAAGTGTCTCAGACAGGAAAAGCACATCAGGTGGATGCTTTTGTCTTGGGTATGCTCTGATTTCATGGTTTAGCAATAAATATTCTAGTATTGCTCTTAGCAGGGCCGAAGCAAAATACATAGCAGCTTGTTCTGGTAGTTATGAAGCCATATGGCTTCAAAAGCTGATGTCAGCTCTCTTTGACCTAGAGATGGATAATACTGATATTCAATGTGATAACCAAAGTTGTATAAAGATGTTGGAGAACCTAGTGTTCCATGATAGATAGAAGCATATAGAAATCAGGTATTTCTACATATGAGATATGATATATAAGGGAGCCATAAAGCTCCAGTATGTGAGTACTGATGAGCAAGTTGGTGATGTGTTGACGAAGCCTCTATCTCGAGTAAAGTTTGAATATTTTCGAGGCAAGCTTGGTGTTGTTCAGAAAGACCTTCCTCGAAAAGGGAGCAATGATGTTGCAGTGCGATTGTATCATCCTGGGACACTTGTCCTAAAGTGATCCGGTGACTTTGGTCCTCAAGAATGAAGAGGGAATGTATCATCCTTGAACTTTTATTCAGAACTGATCTCGTGACTTTGGTCCTTGAGAATGTGGTGGGATTGTATCATCCCTGAACTTCAATTCAGAATGGATCGAGTGACTTCGGTCCTCGAGAATGTGGTGGGATTGTATCATCCCTGAACTTCAGTTCAGAATGAATACAATGACTTCAGTCCTCGAGAATGTGGTGGGATTGTATCATCCCTAAACTTTAGTTCAAAATGGATCTGGTGACTTCGGCCCTCAAGAATGTGGTGGTATTGTATTATCCCTTAACTGTGGTTCAGAACGGATCCATTGACTTCGGTACTTGAGAATATGGTAGGATTGTATCATCCTTGAACTTTTGTTCAGGATGGATACAATGAATTCGATACTTAGGAATTTGGTAGGATTGTATCATCCTTGAACTTTTGTTCAGAACTAATCTGGTGACTTCGGTACTCGAGAATGTGGTAGGATTGTATCATCCTTTAACTTTTGTTTAGAACGGATCCGGTGACTTCGGTCCTTGAGAATGTGGTAGGATTGCATCATCCTTGGACTTTAAGTCCAAAATTGATACGAAGACTTTCATCTTCATATTGTGGATTGCAGGTTGTTGCTAATGATGATGATGTTATTGATCGAAAGATCAGAGTGTGATGATGATGATGTTACTGATCGAAAGATCAGAATTTGATGGTGATAATGTTGCTGATCGAAAGAGAAAAGTATGATGATGATGATGATTGCTGATCGAAATATCAAAATGTGAAGATGATGATATTGTTGATTGAAAGTTCAGAGTATGATGATGATGATGTTTCTGATCAAAATTTCAGAGTATGATGATCATCATCATCATCATCATCGAAAGTTCAGATGATGATGTTGTCAATCGAGCAGTCAAAGTGTTGTTGCTGCTGGAGTTTGAATATGAAGACTATATGTTGAAGATGATTAAAATATTCCAATGATTTATAGATGTATCACCCTGATGATGTTGATGATGCCCTCTCTCTTCTCCAGTTGTTGTTGTTGTTGATGTTGTTGTAGAATACCCTTCTCGTTAAGTGGGATTGTTGAATTATTGTAACTTCGAAGAATATTCTAAATGTATTTTACTGGTCCCTGATGTTCCTATCGAGAGAATCATTTGTATTTCTTTGTACCCTAATGTTCCTATCGGGAGAATTACTAAGAGTCATGAGGAAGTCTCGTCCGTTGTAATTAAAGTCATTAGTACCCTCTGAAATATATTATTATATTAATTTATCCTAGTTATGTCTACTCAAGCCTACATAACTGAGTTAAATTTACTCTATCCTACATAAATGGGTTAAATGTCAAGTGAACGAAATAATATAAATAGAGTGAGGCACCTCTCAATTGAGACAAACACACTCACTTGTGTAGCGCATAAGAGAGAGAGAAAGAGCTATAGCTGGAGAAGGAGGAGGATCGGTTTTGGGTTTTACCTTTTATATTTTGGGGCATCTATATTGAGGAAGCTTTTGCTGGGTTTTTCCCATTAGGGTTTTCCCAGGATAAATCTGTGTTGTTCTTGTGATATTGTTTCTTTCAGTGATCCTGTATATATTCTTTTATGAAATTGAAATTAAATGATGATAATCTAGCTTATCATACGGAATTCTAACATGGTATCAGAGCTAACCTGAATATGACAGCTTTCACAAGGGAAAAGACTCTCTCTCTCTCTCCCCGACAAGAAATTAGGGTTTTGGAAAAAAAATTGAGTTTTGAAGAACTGATTGCATGGAAAGTTTATCCCTCACAAAGCACATATTTTGAGCCAGGGATCGAAGTTTTTGGAGGTGTAGATCTCCCAAAAAGTCAAACCCTAGTTTTACAGCTACACGAGAAAACTGTTGGAAGTTGCAGTGCTAAATATCACAGTTTAGATTTGAAAGGTGAATACTTGAGATCTCCAGAAACCAAGCACACCAGTCAACTCGCCTCAGTCAAGCTCATCTCCTAGTAAGTTCAGTTTCTCATTCTACAGAATTTCAATTTTTTTGTGACTTTCTGACAAGATGGGCCCAAGCATTAAGCTTGAGGACAAACTGGAAGGCATAGAGAATTTTCGAGAATGGAAATACATGATTGGTCTCATTCTCAAGGAGAATGATCTTAAGAAATATATCAAGTATGAATTTGTAGAACCTGAAGAGGTTGAAGCTAAGGATAAGCACAAGAAGGATATGATTAGGGCACAAAGGATTATTGATGACTCTACCAAGGATCACTTGATCCCTCAAGTGTCATCCAAGAAGACTCTGAAATAAATATATGATTCCCTATCAAGAATGTATGAATGAAGAAACATCAACAGAAAGATGAATCTAAGAGATCAACTAAAGAGCACCAAGATGAGTCATGGAGAATCCATCCAGGACTACTTCACAAGGGTCTCCCAATTCAAGGAACAACTAGAACCCATTGGAGACAAACTTGATGAATATGACTTGGTTATGACTACCTTCAATGGTCTCACTAGACCCTAGGAGTCATTCATCCAGATGATGTGTGCCAAGAATGAAAGATTGAAGTTTGATGTTGTATAGGAAGATTGTATTCAAGAGGAGACTAGAGTGGAAAATAGAGAAGCTCTACTGAAGGAAGATAACCAATCCCTAAACACTCATACCAAAAGAAGAAGAAGTCAACCTAAATTAAGGAATAGAATCCACAAGGAATATAAACGTCCCAAAAGAATCCAAAGAACAAGAGAAAGTCCTCGAAGTAAGGACTACTCCGGTTTTCAATGTTTTCATTGTGATAAGATAGGAAACATTGCTAGAAATTGTCCTATGAAGAGACAAGAATATAAGAATGGGATCAGCAAGAACAAAAGACATCATGCTCATCTAGCTGAATATGAGGATGAAGAACAAGAAGAGGAAGGACCTCCAAGAAAGCAAGCAAGACAAGAGGATTCAGAAGAGTATGTACTATTCTCTACACTCTCTAGATATATAACACCTTGAGAGGACACTTGGCTTATTGATAGTGGTGCTTCAAAGTACATGAAGAAACAAAATAAAAACCTATAAAGACTTGAACAAAAGAACTCTCCTCAGAAAGTATATTCAGGATATGACTATCAATATCCGATCAAAGGAATTGGGGAAGCAAGCTACAAGCTTGATTCAAGAAATCTCCTGAAGATGAAAGAAGTATTGTATGTACCTGGTCTAAAGAACAATCTAATTTCTATCTCATCTTTAGATAACAAAGGATTCAGAGTTGCATTCATAGATGGCCAAGCACTCATGTGGACCAAAGGAAAGAAATTTGAAGATCTAGTTGTTATCGGTGAAGAAGAACGAGGCCTATATAAGAGTCAAGGGACATTCAAAAACATCCCTTGTTCATGACTCCACTGACCCTAGTGAACTATGGCATAGAAGGATTTCCCACATCAATTACAAGCCACTACCTCATGTGAACAAAGTAGTGATGGGACTACCACACTTGAAGATCAAACATGGAGGAATTTGCAAGGGATGTGCGAAAAGGAAGACCATCAAGAATCCATTTCTGAAGAGTGAAACAAAAACAAAAGGTACGTTGGAATTGATTCATTCAGATATGTGTGGTCCAATGTCCTTCACATCTTTAAGTGACTTTGAATATTATATTACATTTATTGATGACTATTCAATAAATACTTGGATATACATCTTTAAAAAAAAGAGTGAAGTGTTTGAGAAATTCAAGGAATTCAAAGCCTTCATAGAGAATCTTTTAGACAATAGAATCAAGACACTCCAATAAGACAATGGTGAGAGTATGCTTCAAAAGAGTTTGAAGCCTTCTGTAAAGATGTCAGGATCAAGAGGGAACTAACCACTCTCTACAATCCTTAGTAGAATGGTTTTGCGGAAAGAAAGAACAGAACCATCATGGAGGCAGTGAAGACAATGATATATGATCAAGATCTTCCAATGCATCTATGGGAAGAAGAAGCAAGAACTGTTGTCTACGTATAGAATAGAATATCTCAAAGTACTCTTGGATTCAAGACTCTAGAAGAGATGTTCAAGGGAAAGAATCCTGAGGTAAATCACCTTAAAATATTTGGTTGTCTAGTATATATTCATATACCAAAAGAGAAAAGAACCAAGTTGGACCCTTCCGAAAAGAAGGGGATATTTGTTGGATAATGTGAAGTATCCAAGGCATTCAAAATTTACATTCCTAGATTCCATCACTTGAAATCTGTAGAGATGTAACATTCGATGAAGAAGTAGCTCTCAAGAGATCTAGAAAATGCCAACATGAAGATGTCTATGAGGAAGATGCACAACCTAGAAATGTAGAGACTACATTCCTCCCTAAAGATGAAGCTCCTAAAGAACATGATATGACAGAACCACAAGAACTTCCTACGGTGGAAATATCATGAAATAGAAAGCCTAGTTGGGCAACAGAAATTATACAAGAAGCAGAAAGATATGGATCTTTTAAAGGCTCCACAAGGAGAAGCAAGAAGCCAAAGACATTTTCCAACTATGTAGCTTTGATGTGTGATCTCGTAGATCAAGAACCAACAAACTATGAAGAAGTTGTATAGAAGAAAGAATGGGTAGAAGAAATGACTGAAGAATATCAGTAAATAATGAAGAACGATGTGTGGGATATAGTTCCAAAACTAGAAGGAAAGAGTGTAGTATCCTCCAAATGGATCTACAAGATAAAACATACAACTGGCGGAAGTATAGAGAAGTACAAGGCTATATTTGTCGCTAGAGGTTTCTCTAAGAAAAAGGGAATTGATTACGAAGAAACATTTGCACCAGTAGCAAGGTATACTTCGATTAGAGCCATCATGGCACTTGCATCCATAATGAAGTGGGACTTACACCACATGGATGTGAAAACAACCTTCCTAAATGGTGTGATTGAAGAAGAAGTATACATAGAACAACCATTAGGATTAGAAGTTGAAGACAGAAGAACTCATGTATGCAAGTTGAAGAAGTCACTGTATGGCCGGAAGCAAGCTCCCAAAGCTTGGTATGGAAGGATAGATAGTTTCCATACGAGCATGGGATTTGTGAAGAGTAAAGCCGATCCTAAATTTTACTTCAAAGTTATATAATATGAACATGTCATACTATTACTGTATGTGGATGATCTATTTTTGACAGGGAATGAGAAACAGATTGTAGAATGAAAGAAGAAGCTCCCTGAAGAATTTGATATGAAAGACCTTGGTCTAATGCATTATTTCCTAGGTCTGGAAGTATGGAAGAACCCAGAAGGAATATTTCTCAATCAGGGAAAGTATGCAGTGGAAGTTTTGAAAAGATTTGATATGTTGGAATGTAAATCCATGGCCACACCCATGGATTCCAACCTGAAGTTGTTAGTTAATGACTCGTCAAAGTTAGTTGATGTGACTCAATACAGACAGATTATTGGGTCATTGATGTATCTAACCAATACCAGACCAGACATTTATTTTGTTGTGAACACCTTGAGTTAGTATCTAGTTCAACCTAGACTAGTTCTCCTGATAGCTACAAAACATGTGATGAGATATTTGAAAGAGACTATAGAATTTGGTCTATACTATGATGGAAACCATGATTACAGATTGTATGGCTATACAAATGTAGATTGGGATGGAAGTGTCTTAGACAGGAAAAGCACATCGGGTGGATTCTTTTGTCTCGGGTCTGCTCTGATTTCATGGTTTAGCAATAAATAGTCCAGTATTGCTCTTAGCACGGCCGAAGAAGAATACATAGAAGCTTGTTCTGCTAGTTGTGAAGCCATATGGCTTCGAAAGCTGATGTTAGCTCTCTTTGACCTAGAAATGGATAATACTCATATTCTATGTGATAACCAAAGTTGTATAAAGATGTCGAAGAACCCAGTGTTCCATGATAGATTGAAGCACATAGAAATATGGTATTTGTACATACGAGATATGATATAGAAGGGATCCATAAAGCTCCAGTATGTGAGTACTAATGAGCAAGTTGGTGATGTGTTGATGAAGCCTCTATCTCGGGTCAAGTTAGAATATTTTCGAGACAAGCTTGGTGTTGTTCGGAAAGACCTTCCTCGAAAGGGGGAGCAGTGATGTTGTAGTGGGATTGTATCATCCCAGGACATTTATCCTAAAGTGATCCAGTGACTTCGGTCCTCAAAAATGAAGAGGGAATGTATCATCCTTGAACTTTTGTTCAGAATTGATCCGGTGACTTTGGTCCTCGAGAATGTGGTGGGATTGTATCATCCCTAAACTTCGGTTCAGAATGGATCCTGTGACTTCGGTCCTCGAGAATGTGGTGGGATTGTATCATCCTTAAAATTCAGTTCAGAATGAATATGGTGACTTTGGTCCTTCAAAATGTGGTGGGATTTTATCATCCCTAAACTTCGGTTCAGAACGGATCCAGTGACTTCGGTCCTAGAGAATGTGGTGGGATTTTATCATCCCTGAACTTTAGTTCAGAACGAAGCCAGTGACTTCGGTACTTGGGAATGTGGTAGGATTGTATCATCCTTGAACAATTGTTCAGAACAGATCCAATGACTTTGGTACTCGAGAATGTGGTAGGATTGTATCATCCTTGAACTTTTGTCCAAAACTAATCCGGTGACTTCGGTACTCAAGAATGTGGTAGGATTGTAAAATCCTTGAAATTTTGTTCAGAATGGATTCGGTGACTTTGGTACTCGAGAATGTGGTAGGATTGTATCATCCTTGAAATTTTGTTCAGAACTGATCCAGTGACTTCGCTACTCGAGAATGTGGTAGGATTGTATCATCCTTGAAATTTTGTTGAGAACTGATCCAATGACTTCGGTACTCAAGAATGTGGTAGGCGTGTATCATCCTAGAAATTTTATTCAAAACATATCTAGTGACTTCAATCCTCGAGATTGTGGTAGGATTGCATCATCCTTGGACTTTAAGTCCAAAATTGATCTAAAGACTTCCGTCTTCATATTGTGGATTGCAGGTTGTTGCTAATGATGATGATGTTACTAATCGAAAGATCAGAGTGTGATGATGATGATGTTACTGATCGAAAGATCAAAAAGTGATGTTGATGATGTTGTTGATCGAAAGAGAAAAGTGCGATGATGATGATGATTGTTGATCGAAAGATAAGAATGTGAAGATGATGATGTTGCTGATTGAAAGTTTAGAATATGATGATGATGATAATGCTGATCAAAAGTTCATAGTATGATGATGATGATGATGATGATCGAAAGTTCAAATGATGATGTTGCTGATCGAAATGATGCTGTCGATCAAGCAGTAAAAGTGTTGATGTTGTTGAAGTTTGAAGATGAATACTATATGTTGAAGATGATGAAAATATTCCAATGATTTATAGATGTATCACCCTGATGATGTTGATGATGCCCTATCTCTCCTACAGCTATTGTTGTTGTTGATTTTGTTGTAGAATACCCTTCTCTTTAAGGGGGAGTGTTGAATTATTGTAACTTCGATGAATATTCTAAATGTATTTTATTAGTCCCCGGTGTTCCTATCGAGAAAATCATTTGTATTTGTTTGTACCCCGATGTTCCTATCGAGAGAATTTCTAAGAGTCATGAGGAAGTCCCCTATGTTGTAAGTCATTTCATTAGTACCCTCCGGAATATATTATTATATTAAGTTATCCCAGTTATGTCTAATCGAGCCTACATAATTGAGTTAAGTTTACTCGAGCCTACATAACTGGGTTAAATTTCAAGTGAATGAAAGAATATAAATAGAGTGAGGCACCTCTCATTTGAGACACACACACTCACTTGTGTAGCGCATAAGAGACAGAGAGAGAGAAAGAGCTATATCTGGAGAAGGAGGAGGATCAGTTTTGGGTTTTACCTTTTATATTTTGGGGCATCTATATCGAGGAAGATTTTGCTAGGTTTTTCCCATTAGGGTTTTTCCAGGATAAATATTTGTTAATATTTTGACACTGCTTCTTTCAGTGATCCTGTCTATATGATTTTATGAAATTGAAATTAAATGTTGATAATCTAGCTTAGCATATGGAATTCTAACACAGAGGACCTCCTGCACCTAGGCGAGAGCCAAACCCACTTACTCAACCCCCTAGGCTTGCTAATAGGCTAGATGAGATCCATGAGTTTGTTATACATGCCACACGACACCTTCTCAGGCATACCACATTTGTGGCTATGTCCTCGCAGAGTGAGCAGGACCACCCTGAGAGACACACTTGTGCACAGTCTACTGTTGGTGGGCCAAGGAGAGCAGCTACAGGTGGTAGCCAGGATGATCCATCCAACTCGACGGGACCAGTGCCACATCATTGTTCTCATTGTGGGAATACATGCCAGGTTCCAATGCAGGAGAACGCCACAAAGAGATACCTACACCGGGTTAGTTATTGTTTTATTTAATGTTCAAGTATTGATTGTATGTTATGCAATATCATAATTCATAATAAATTTATCTTAGAATCAGATTTTGATGACTTGATTTTTTTTAATGTACATATATTCAGTGTTGAGTCTACAACACCGGGTGGGAGGACGTTGGTTTCTTCAACCTAGATGGAGCCATGGCAGCTGCAGAGGACATCGGCACCATACACACAAGTATTTTTCCTTCAGTAATTAAATTTAATGTTAGTAGTTAATCTTGTCATCCAATGTAGTTAATATTTAGTAATTGAATCTAAATATTTTTGTGCAAATGAGCAGGTGTCCACAGGATTGAGTGGCCAGCCATCCCTATTGGGGATTAGCAGATCCCCTCGTGAGCAGGTATCTTGTAATAAAGTATAAATTTAATTTAGGTTTTGATGGCTTAGATTTGTATAGTTATATTTTTATGTACTAATATACGAGGCCATGAATATGTATGCAGGTCAGAGTACATAGGCATTTCGGTGTCACTATCTCTCCATCGACTGCCCTTTTCCCCCCATATATGCCAGGTGTATCCCCTAACATACATGTCCCTTTCCATGCATCCCTTCCTACCCCATTCCATCCATCCCTTGCGTCCCATCCACCCCCACAATTCCATCCAGCTCCCCCTTCTTCGTCACATCCTTCACTCACTCCCCACCGCCCCACCCATCCACCACNTCTTCATAGCCTTCACTCACTCCCCCTTTCCCCACCCATCCACCCCCTCCCTTGCAGTTTGCCATGTTTCCACCCTCCCCCCTCTGACCACATTACACCATCCTTCCACGTTCACCCATCCCTACACCCGATCTGAGACCTCATCCACCTTCCCCATATTCCCCCACCACCCTCGTTTCCTCTTCCATGGTGGCCCATTCCATTCTACATCCAATTGGCGTTTATCTTCGTACATTGCAACTTCTCCCACTCCATTCCATGCCCTCTCCCACCGTGCCCCCTATTGTTGTATTCAATGTAGATGTGGCTACATCCTATTTTATGCCATCCACCCTAGCATTAGAGTAGTTTGCCAAGCCCACTGCTCCACCTACCACTGCTGAGGACCAGTCGAGTGCTCCATCTGCCTACCCCCAGGACCAGCCTATTGTGTTCATGGTGAGATTGATTGGTTTATGAAAATATCATGCAATATTAATGAAAATTATCATAGCAAGTAAATTGTATGATTTATTTTACTGTTTAAATGTTTCAGGGTGGCATTGTCAAGAGACTTGGATCACGGAGGAGGGTAGCCCGCTCACTAATTACGGTCTAGTCTCAGGTGAGCTATTTAAAATTCAAAAATGTAATTTTGTTTTTTAAATTGTGTTTTATACTTGTATAATTGCCTTTAGGAGTTGATATTTGATTGTTTTCATTTCAGAGCCCAAGGGGAGGTGGTCAAAGAGGCCAGAAGAATAGAGCTTCCTCTAGCTCGAAGAAGAGGAAGCTCGATTTTGGAGGTGCACCTGGGAGCTCCAAGGGTGGGTAAGAGGATTGAGAGACCCTCCTATGTACACTAGCCATGATGTGGCATTTTGGCACGAGTTGCCATATTTTGTATAGGGCACGAGTTGCCATTGTATAGACACTGGGAACGATGTTCCCTTTTTCACTACTACTGTATATGATTGGAAATTTTTGTATATTAATATATCATTTTATACTTATTTATATTACTTTGCCTTTTATTACATATTTGCATGCATTATGTCAAATGCAGTAGTAGTTTACAATTGATGCACTTGAAAAACGTATTGTTGACGAAGCAACAAAGTTTGTATATTCACAAATAAATGCATAAAAAATTTAACACTGTAGGTTAGTTAACAAAAAAATACACAAATGCATAAACGTGTACAATAACAATGATAATTGAAATCTAACTCCTATAGAACCCTAACTCATATTGAACCAACATACTAACACCTACAGTCTTATTCATTATCCAAATTGCAATAGAAAGCACGTGTTTTCCTTTGGTATTTACATAGTAACTATTGTCTCATTTTGCAAGCTATAAATTGATATTGGAATGATCTTCTCTTACCATTTGATTGACTAGAAATTTCATAGTATTGATGAGTTGAGAATCATATTGAACATGACTGTTGTTGGCTTGCATTTGTTACATCTACTTGGAAAACATTGATTTTGATAAATTTGGCAATTCATATCATTTGACGATGAAGTTAACATTGCTTACTCTCATTGAATACATACATATTTTTTATTCTATTCTTGAGCACTTGCAATTTTAATGATCTATTCACTAGTAGAAAATGAGAAATTAATGACTAAAAAATTACTAAAATCAGGCTATAAATGACTATTTTTGAGTCGGTGACTAATAGTAGCAAATTACCACTATCTTATAGCTAGTCGTATTTCACTAGTCATTAATAGCTTGACTTAGTAGTCACTGATTTAGTCATTGATTTAGTCATTGATTTGGTCATTGATAGACAATTCTTTAGTCATTGATAGTCAATGATTTAGTCATTGTTTTAGTCATTGATAGTTAATTATTTAGTCATTGATTTAGTCACAGATTTAGTCACAGATTTAGTCATAGATTTAGTCACTGAGTTAATCATTGATTTAGTCGCTGATTTAGTCACTGATTGCAACCATTAATGACCAAATATACGACTAAATAAACTACTAGATGTTAACATATTAATGACTAAGCTAAATACGACTAAGATACGAGAAATTAGCTACTAATAGTCGTATATATGTGAATTTAGTCGTTTTTGTAGTCACAAATTTATGATAGGGCACGGAGGAATCGAACCACCAACCTCCTGCCTATAATTAGGCAGGTGCTCTACCATTGAGCTAGCACCCTTTAAGAAGTTGTTATTGCTTGACAATGATGATATTCAAACAAATTTATGATAGATATCAATCTACAACTACAACTATATCAATTTATGTATATTGTTGTGAATTGTGGTCCTCCAACTATAGGTTATATTTCTCTAACAAAAATTAAAGCCTTGCAAAAATTAAAAGAGAAATGAAGGGTAACCATACCAGTCATGATAAATTCCAATAAGGCCTCTTTCATATATCACACCAAGTGTATTCTTTTTTGCAATGGTTGGGACAACATTCATAACCCAAACTTTGTCGGATGTAAGTGCTGCTGCCAAGCCACCAAGACCTGCATTCATGTCCATAACATTGCGATATCTACTCTCCCCAATATATTTGTTCATTCTTTTGTAGCCTTTCATGTGCTTTCTCCACAACTGTGTATCAACATTATATGTCTCAACAGTAACACCTGATAATGAACCACTGAGAACTCTAGGAGGAACAGCATTCAGGTGCTTTGGGAACTTCTCCAAAATCCCTCCAGACACATCATTAGCATCACTAAATTTAGGCATTTGTGTAGTGCATCTTTGCATTCTCTTGTGCCTGGGGGGTCAGCATATTTTATAGACATTATCATATAAGCATAAAATTTCAATCATCTGAGTAAAACTAGGCCATTTGAGTAAAACTAGGGCACTGTCAAAGCAAACTCTTCTTGTACTGTAATGAAATATGAAGCCAATTATGTAAACATGCTTGAAATTTTTTAAGATTTAGACAGTTAAACTTAAACCTGTCTGCAGTACAAGATCAATTCATGCATGGCCATTAAAATGTAAAAGTAGATAGGAAAATTCAAAACTCACATAAAAATGATGAAATCAAAATGTATCTCTGACTATCTGTAATAATATTGTCAAGGGGAAATATCTAATTTAATAACATGCCTTCAAAATTTGAAGTACATAATTAGAAAATTTTGGGAGTACTCATGGAATCTAATTCCTCTTTTGAAGAATAGGGAAGATATGCTTAGATGCAAAGAGGCTCTCAGGGAATAGGTCTGGAACAAAGTACAAAGCTATTAGATAACAGGAATCAATAAGGCCCAAGGTCATACTCTGGACACTATAGAGTATAGACTGATAGACTGGACTCTGGAGTCGTTTTTTTACGACTTTAAGAAAAGTGCAGAAAACACCTCATAAATGTGATTTCAATTTTCATGGGGAATAGAAATGGAGATTTTTTTCTTTGAAAAAATGGCATATTGCAATATTAACAACACACAAATGTGTTTAATGTTAATGTTATGACATGTGACCAAATGAAAATTTAAAGGCTAGGTTGCTAAACCACCATGCTACAAATGTGTGAATCAAGATGTTATATTTGTAAGAGAAAAGTATTCAATAATTAAAGTGTATCTTCTCATTTTTTCTTTTCTTTGGCATTCATTTATACATGTGTGCAACCTATAAACAAATATGACATATACCTGAAACCTGGAATCAAGTTTTTGAGAGTCTGCCAATCATTGGTGAACAACACTGCACCATAAGAAGTCTGGACACCAAGTATAACAAGGCAAGTACAAATATATCTAAGATTTTAGAAAAGTCAAAATGGCATTAATAATTTGAAAAGTTTAAAAGTGCAACGGCCAGTTAATATTGAATTTTTTGACCTCAAAACTGAATTTGAAAAAGGCTGCATTGATCAAGACCAATCTTCATTTATCAAGACATCACTGCAAGGGTCAAATGGAAGCATAAAGAAATGAACAAAGAGTGGATACATGAAGATCACCTGTGTGAAACATGCATGGACATCATTTGAGAACGCACTGATTCTTGTGTGGGCATTACAGAACAAATACCATGTAACCCATTGAGATAAACATAGTTACAGATAGTTCAAGATAGATGCCTAGGTTGAGTTTGTGCAGAACAGCAAAACCTTGAATACAAAAACACCCTGTAGTGGAGAAAATGGAAAGGAGAGATAGATCAGACTGCAGTGCCCAGATGCTCATATTGTCAACTGAGATATCAATGTGAATAAGGGCCCAGATGAAAGATACAACCAAGCAGGATTCAATTGTGCTTCCTCTAATGGCAACCATGGAGAATGAAGCTCATGTAAAATAAGGCTGATACCCACAAATCTAGAAAGTTTGCAAACTGACAACAAATCAAAAATATCAAAGACAGAATATGGGAAGTTTTTGCAGGCAGAAAAATGCCAAAAAATTATCACCAGCACAGTGGGTGCCTGAAACAAGACGTGGGGACACTGTATATATGCTGAATGCAATGCAAATCAGTGGTTATGGATACCATAAACAGTAGCTTGAAATGATAGACATATTTCAACACCAAGGAAACATTAAGCTGCAAATATATGGAACACCGAAGCGAAGGTCAAGATGCTACTGCAGACAAATGGTGACACCAATCTCCAGGCACAACAAGTTGTGGTAATGTTACCAGCAGCACAAATCAAAGCACGTGAAATTAATGATGCACTGCTGATGCCCGTAATTTTTAATACGGAACACGGAAAAAATATTTTGCAACAGATCGAAAGTTGTTTTCTGGAGCCAAACAATAGTTGAACAGAATGTGTCTATTAATAGGATAAAAAAATAAAAAATATAAACTTAATATTGCTCAACCAATGACCAAAAGATAGGTCAATGCCATGGAACTAAAAATACAATCAATTATACCAATCTCTGGTAGTATCATAAGCTACCCTGAAATCCTAAAGAAATATGAAACATGATTATACAAGAAATTGAAATACATGAACTAATATTACATTAAAAAAGAATAAAGAGAAGAGAGTGCAAGAGATCAACTAGATGTCCATACGACAGGACATCTTTGTAAATTATATTTTACACTGTAAGCAAAGATGTTCAAGGCACAGAAAAGATCCATGTGTGTTGCTAGACGTTATGAACTAGCATAGATCCATGTTAACCCCAGGTATATTAAGCATCAAGGGATCAAAAAACTCACCTCTTAGTGCTCAACACATATGGGGTTATTTATCTATGCAAGTTTATTTGTTTATGTTAAGGTAGTTAAATTAAATAAGAGAAACTTACATTTTTCAATTGGTTTAATTAGCATTAAATGTTCCCTAAAAGAGAACCTCTCTAACACCAAGGCTGTAAAAGAACCTCGCTCCTCTGGCCTCTGGGTGCAATTAAGAGGGGGTGAATGATGTAATCTGAGTATGTGTATTCCGATGGGGTAATGGCAAAGTATCAACACGCAGATGTGTTTAACGTTGATGTTACTGTTATGGCATGTTGCCAACTGTACATCTAAATGTGGAAATTGTGGTCAAACCACTGTAACCTCCTAGGGGTACTATAAATGTGTAATGTGAGGTTAAAGATTAAACCACTGCAACCTTCGTATTCATTTGTATGTGTTTGTGCATTCTAAGAACTAATAGGCCAAACTAAAAACAAAATTCTCAAGTGAATGGAAGAATCAAACCTGGTGGCCAGATATAGGTACAATGGAGCAAAAGAAGAAGTTGCAAGATATTTTGCAAGAGGAAATTTCCCTTTATTATAGAACAAGAACAGCTCCTATAGGGATTTGCAAGTAATATAATTTACATGGTTCATGAAGGATACAATTGTCTCTTAATTCAAAGTGGCACTATGAACCGAGACAAGTTATTGACCATACTTCAGAAATTGAAACAACAACATATGGCCAAACACATAAGCTTTCTATTAGTGGGCCAGAAAAGCAATATACTGGAAGCTTTAAAAAAAGGGCTTCTAAGGGACCTGTGAGTTATGTTAATTGTCTTCATACAGAAGAGAAATGTTCTCGTTTATTTTAGCTAGGTATAGCTACAATGGAGGAAAAGAAGAAGTTGTAAGATATTTTGCAAGAGGAAATTTCCCTTTATTATAGAACAAGAACAGCTCCTATAGGGCTTTGCAAGTAATATAATTTACATGGTTCATTAGGGATACAATTGTCTCTTAATTCAGAGTGGCACTATGAACCGAGACAAGTTATGAACCATACTTCAGAAATTGAAAAAGCAACATATGGCCAAACACATAAGCTTTCCGTTGGTGGTCCAGAAAAGCAATACACTGGAAGCTTTCATAAGAATGGCTTCTGAAGGACCTCTGAGTTATGTTAACTGTCTTAAGGCAGAGGATAAATGTTCTCATATATTTTGGAATGCGAAGTGACAAAGAAGATGTTAAGGAATTTAATGGAGGAAATAGGTTCAGAAAGGAACTCGGTGTAGGACTTGACGGCAGTAATAAGAACCTAGCCAATATTAAGATAGAAATTGTCAACAACTGATAATACTATGGGAGTTCAGATTAACAATCATAGTTGAACTTATGGAATGAAAGAAACAGAAGGTTCTTTAGAGGAGGAATACTACATCCATATCTACTCTAACTTATAAAAGGAAGCCTTGAATGAACCACATGGGCTAAAATCTCAGAATAGGAGGTTGTGGGATTAGAGGTGATATCTAAGAAAGTCCCCTGAAATTGAAAAAGGTAACGAGTTGAGTAGTGAGTGTCAATATTATTACTGTCATATATCAATAAAAACAAGATTAAGGGAGACCATCAAAGATCAAAGAAAACGGAGGACTCCAAGATTTGGGTCATGTTAACACTCAAAAATGTCCAGTTACAAATATCAACTATGGCAAACTTAACACTTGAACCCGGAAGATTTAAAACTTATTATAGAATAATTGGTCCTATAAATAGTTCCTCCTCATGAGTTTAAACTTTATAGCCACCAATAATCACATGGATACAGGGATTGTTGCAATTGCTACAGCTGCATAGAATTTTTCTCTTGAAATTCTTGCAAATCAAATTCAAGGAACAAATAATTCCATGGAATAACTGACCTTTCAACACAATAGTTTTTTTCACCCTCGAAGGAAAACCTGTAGTTATTTTCAGGGCATTTGTTGTATTTTCTCTGAGAAATACAATTTAACCAAGATTGGAAGTAGATCCAAAGGTCACTGATGCTCAAATAAAATAACAATACAAACCATATCCTCAAATGACTCCACAGGTGCAGGTGCAGTAGGGGTGCCCGGGGTTATGTGGACATCAACATTTAGCCTGGCCATAACCTCTTTAACCTATTTTCAATGACAAATAACCAGATTTCAGAACTACATAAATACGAAATTCAAGAAATGAAAATAAAACATGTTGGATATAGACTTTTAAATTAGAAGTATAATTACACAGCGAATAAATTCTTCTTGGAAGTCAACATATACATTTTCCTGGCAACATTGTTTTGTGAATATTAGGCAACAACATTTAACTAAAAGGGCACTCAAATCAATTATTTATCAATCAATGTTTCAAAATAGACCAAGAATAATGCTCCAGCATATATGGTATAACGTTACCGAAGAGATTCAATGGATTTCCTGAACAGAAGGGAAAGCTAAAATCTTTGTGGTGGTAGATAGGCTAACAAAATATGCACATTTTATAGCTATTTAAAAACTGACAATGCCAAACAGATAGCAAAAACATTTTCCAAATAAAAAATGCAAATAGCATTGATTTCCATATGTGATTGTAAGTATTCGTAACTCCAAATTTGAAAGCAACTTTTGGAAAGAATTATGTAGACTCTCGAAGAACAAAAAGAAGAAAAAATTCTACATTAGGGTTTTACTTTTAGTTTCGAAATAAAACCAACCATGAAAATACTCATCCATCTTTTTAACTCAAAGACGAAGCCACGTGTAACTCAGTTGCAAAAGACAGCTATAAACACATTTACTATGATATAACCTGAAGACCTTGAAACTCATGAAAACAATCATAGACCTTATATTATCCAATTCTAGAAGTATGTCTTAATACTTACAAGTTACAACCAAGAAATGACTAGACTCCTCTTAAAACCCTGATCAAGGCAATCCCATTTTATTCAAGGAGGATAGAACCTAAAACATTATATAAACATGGCTCCTCCTGTTGTAATGGTTGTTGGAGAATTGAGTATTGAGACTCTTGGTAACTTTTCCTCTTCAAATTTCTTGAGTTATTGGCTAATTGATGGTGTACCCTAGAAGATTAAAAATATCTTTCATATTTGTAAGCTGTCTTCTGATTCAGCATTCTACATTAGTAAGTGGTTGTGGAGATTAACAAGTGGTACTCTTTCCATTGCGCATTGCATTTTCAGTTGATATGAATTATTTAATTCTATATTTCTCTGT
>LPNX011073290.1:191522-207316 GCA_001517045.1 Pseudotsuga menziesii | reverse complement strand
TATATATATGTAAATATCTGTTCATACATAGGATAGGTCAATTCTGATCCGTAGATCCCATCATGTACAAAATATACAAAAGTGGATCATTATCCATCAAAATGCCTAAAAATAAGCCTGCCCGCCATGGCCACTGGGACCTCCTTGGTCCCCGTGATCTCTGTGCCCCCTAGCTTCCTCAGCCTCCTCGGCTTCGGCAGCCTCCACTGCATCTCTATATACACATACTGCTCTAGCTACCCATCTGAAAAGACATAGCCAGGTCGGTGGAACCCCAACTACGGACTCCTGCATAGCTACAGGGAGATGCTATATCCGTATCGTAGGTACTCGCTCGGTCAGCCTGCCTAGCTTCGCCTCGAGTACCGTGATCAATCCTAGGTCTCCCCCTGCAATAGGACGTACGAAGGTACGTGGGTTACCTACAGGGCGGACTGGTCCAATATCTGCATTTTGACACATAAAGAGGGTTTAGACTTGTGCATATGTATATATCCTATCATTTCAAAATCCATAAAAATTTGATAATGATAAAAAATAAAAAATGACTTACCCATCTCTCCCCATGCTCCTCTTGGAGGGAGGACTAGGTCGGGATCACCTCAGAAATCTAGCCCCTCATATGGAAACTGCTCCAACGCCAGCACCTGTCGTTCCCACCATGAATAGAAATCATCATCATACATGCTATGTACAACATCTCCTCCTTCCTGACGGAGGAAAATATCTCCCCACCGGCTCAGCCTCGGCTGCCGTGGATGATGGACCTGTAAGGGTATCGCAGGGCTCATAGCTGGCACCCTCTCAAAGAAGAACGCTACCAATATACTAGCATAGCCAAAGTTCTTCCGTCTCCACCTCCTACAGTCGGATAATTGCCTCCTCATGATGGGGGCAATCCCTGTACACCAGTCAAAGAGGGAACCTCTAAAGCAATCCACCGCCACTCTCATCTGAGTCCTGGTGGCCAAGTGTAATCCTGCTGACCCTGAAAGTCTCACTATAGTACTGGCTAATACCTGTAATGTAAGATCCTGAATATCTTTGATGAGAATGCTGCTGCCTTTCTTTTGAGTACCCGTCCTGCAGAATACATCGACATAGTTCTGGACACTCAAGGGGTCCCCACCCCTGCCAGTGCCCTCCAGGTTCACCGGTGCTCCCCGATGTGATAACCCGGTTATGAAGTAGATGTCCTGTGTGGTAAGCTCCAAAGTCTCACCCTGGATATTGAACATCCCCAGGTCATGGTCCCAATAATGGACTAAGAACTCTAATATGCGGACATTGGCCCACATAGGTGATGTGCAAAAGAACTTGAGCAGCCCACTATTCCGCAATGCTTGGATGGTAGGCGGGATTTGGAGAGCTGCTTGGTCCATCATCTCATGTTCCCTCTCCCTCCACTCCAGCACCATGTTTTCCCTGACAAATTAACATAGTTTAATTCAGTATTTCACCATAAAAATTTAAAAATTTTAACCAATTTTAAAGCTTTTATCCTTTGCGCAGCATGCGCGACTGTCCATTAGGACAAGTTGCGAGTCATTCATGACTTTACTATGCAGCAAATCACGCATGAAACGCGTATTCGTGGCTTCCATGCATAGCAACCCGCGAATACATTTTGCTATCTTTTATGTTGATGAAATAAGCTGAATTGACCATCAATTTTAAAATTTGTTTGGATGAAAATGAAGAAGTCAGGGTGTAGAGTTACCTGAAGCTGAAGAATCTGAATTCCGACAGTCCAATTGTCCATGGCAAGTGATCAAAGATAGAGGGTAAACTTCCCTTTTTTGGTTCAAAAAGTGCAAATGGTAAGAAATGATTTGATTTTCAAACTATTAATAGAAATAAAATTTCGTAAAGTGGGTCTTTTTATATAGTTTGAAATGACAATTGATTAATATTACCCCTTTTGTGCCTTAGAACAGGTTTACCTACTTTTACAAAGTGTTGATGCTTCTATAGGGTGGTTTTTGCTCATTCCAACACTTGTTGGCATCTTATCACTCCAAATTAACCTTAGTACTCAACATTTTTGCCACGGACTATGGTATTCTAAGCCATTAGTCCCTTGTCTCTACCATTGTTCTTCCATGGCTAGGATCCCTTTTCATGAGTATCATTCTTATATGCCATTGCCATCCTTTGATACTCATTTCTGTCACTGTTTCAGGACCCGGGGTTTCCTCATAGCTACTTTTTACGCCAAATAGAGCTTCTTATGAATCTCTCTTTACAAGCTATCCCTTTATAGGACTCCCCTCCCTTATGGAGTTTCTTTAGGCCCAGGTCTGAGTCCTTCAAAACAGACTTGACTACTGAGTTATCTTGTCTGTTCAAGCTCGTTAAGAATATGTGAATGGGCATCCGCATTGGTGGTAGGTTATCTCTTTCTCAGACCATGCGGAATAATACGAGAAAGGATCACTCTCTTTTCTTCGGAATTGAGAAGAGTATTCTCAGGTATAGGTTTATCACTTTTCCGGACCTGAGGGACTAAATTTACGGAAAAGGAACACCCAGTTTGAGCTTCGTTTTCTCTTTTTCGTGCTCTAGACCCAAACATGAAAAAGATTCCGAGTGTACTTTGTGTCTTTGTCATGCTCGTTAAACACTCAAGAACAAAGCAACGAGTTTATTGTTGTAAGCCCCATTTCTCGTACTCAAATGGATCTTTCCAAGTGATCTTGCTTTCCTTCACATTTGTACAACTCAAGCTATTTTATGCTGTTATGGAAGGAGCGTTGGGGAGGTGGTAATTTAACCTTTTTCGGACCTTCTCGACTAAGTACTAAAAAGGTTCACCTTTTCTTCTTTGGAAGTTAAGAGAGTTCTTCTGTGGTTTGTTTTATACTTTTTCGGCCTCAAGAGACTAAATTGGACGAAAAAGGACCCCCCTGGAGTCTTCTTTGGCATTTTCAGACTCTCTAAATGTGAAAATACTGCATGAGCATGTACTAGTTCGGGCTCATTAAATCCACGGATGAGTGTATCAAGCATTATTTTCCCATCTCTTCAATCTTGTTAAAAAATGAAGAGGGAACCGAGTTGGCTTTCCTGGACTCGTTAAAACTTAACAGGGAAGGTAAGGAAGAAGTTTTCTCTTGTTTTCAGTAATGGCATCATGTCATCCTTGAACATAGCACTCTTTGCCTTCCGATATCCATGTTTCAGTATACACTTGTGTTCAGCTATCACTTTGAGTTTTGACTCCTCCTCTTGTCCATTATACCTGGGGAATCTGATCATGTCTCCTACATGACAGATAAGTCTAGTTGTTCTATCTATCCGTTGTATGCTACCTTGGGTCATATCTATGTCGTGCTCACTGTTCAAGGATTATACCTAATGTCTGATCTATCACCTGATCCCATCACTGTTATATCTGTTATCCATTTACTTGTGTCTCCCTTCTTTTGCCCAGTTCCTAGTCACTCTTGTGATCCGTTGGAGGATCTATTGCCTTCCTTATCACAGCATGGTTCTATTTCAGCATCTCCTGTTGACGAAGACCTAGAGTTTTGACGATAGTACCTATGGATTCACTTTCATCATTGGTGAAATCCTTTGCTTCAGTTGTCAATTATCATCTATTGGTTGAGAAACTGTAGAATCCTTTCCATGTTTGACTTCAGCTTACCCTTATTCACATGGCTTGGATTGTACTGGTTCTTTGGGATATTTTATGAAGACCTTAGTTCCTCACTCATGAACTAAGTTGTGCAAGACTATGTTCCATTTCTATATCCGGCTTCCAGATCTTTGAAGACTCATCATTATTGTATTGTGGCTTTGCTCCACCTTTGTAAATACGTGGTTTTACCCATATCATATGATGTACTCAAATATTGTAACGGATCTAGTGTTCCAATAAATTGAACATAGCATCCTCAGATGTAACTTTGTATATGACATTACTATGTATTTGTTTCAGGTACTCCTTCTGCTCCACTAGATTTCTGAGTTTTCTCCTGAGTTAAATATTATAATGTATTTCGGCCATCGTTCCCCTCTGACCTCACACATTAGGGGGCATCTGTTATACACCTGAATGGCACCTCTCCATCCGAGTGCTGATATCCCTCATGTCGGCACACAAAAGGACACTTATGGATTGAGGTTGCCCATATTCACTATACCTTGGCTTATGATGAAGTACATTCCCTATATACCCAGCTGGTTACTTTGCCATTTTGCCATGTTGAGTTGTATTCGCGACTCTCTATACTGACAACTCGTGCATCATTCGCGAGTATCCTATACAGCAAGTCACGAATCCTTGTATTCGCGGGTTGCTCTTCTATATAGTCGCGAATCATTCACGGGTTGCTCTACTACAGACCCGTGAATGGTTTCCTCAACATTAAAACATAAAACCACGCGCTAATGGAAGATTAGTTTACTCATTTAACTTAATCTTCTTAACTGCCACAACCTCCCTAACCTTTGAGAACTGCCTCATTTCATCCATATAAATAGAGGCCTTGGGGAGGGTGTTGGATAGTCATACTTGGAGAGCAAAGTTATGCTGGTGGATTGTCTACAGAAATCTTTGGAGCAGAGAAACTCAGAGTCCTTTGGTGACAGAGGAGTCCTTGTTCAGACATTGGGTTGTAACCTAAACTCTTTCCATTATTGTTAATAAAGATATTACTTCTTCCATATGTGTTTCATATCTTGTAGATTGGTAAATGTTTACATTTCAATATGATATATGATTTGCCTAACCTGGATCTATATATATGAATCATCTTGTATCTGGAAGAGTGTTTATTAACAGGTGAAGGAGGAACTATCTTGGAGACTTTGGAAGCGGCTCAGAGAGGGAGAAGATAGCGAGGATCAGCCTTCATTTAATACAAGTAAGTCCTTCTACTTTCCTATTTCCTATTCTGTGCTTTTAGAGTCAAACTGTCTGCAAGTAATGAGTATGTTGGTAACCCCCCAGACCTAGGTTATTAGGTGAATTCTCCTGTACAACACTGTAGCCTGGCTACAAACCTTAGGAAATAACCTTACACAACTCTAGTTCCCAAAACTAAACCCTATCCTCTATGCTACCCTTAGGCATGTCAAGGAAACATTTATTTCCTAACATCCCTGAATAACCTAAATACTAAGCCCCAGTTACTAATTCATAAACTAATATCCCTTGGACCCTTTTCTTTGTCCTTGTCCATACCTCTACCTATGAGAAAGGATCACTAATAGTCCAGGTCAGAGAAATAAAAGTCTCATTCAGACTTGAGGCCTTCCCCTTTCGCTATCTAGACTTGGACCTTTACCCAGACCTCATCCTAAATTTCTAGTCCCTCCTCTAAAAACACCCAACATTCCTCCATATTTTGGGTGTTGTCTATTTAGGATAGTCATAAATATGTTTCCTAAACCCCGTCCTAATTCTGTACAAACTAAATCTCAGACCCCCATTTTTCTTGTAACTATTTAAAACAGTCCCATACCCTTCAGTTTGAGTTTAACAAGCAACATATCCCTGATGGGACCCTACATAAGCTCATATTCAGGATGACCATGATGCACCTGGGTCATAGCTGTTATAACATGTAATTAGCAGGCCTTGAAGGTTAGTTTCATTCTGGTCATAAATCCTAAGATTGGGATAGTCTTGTCTCAGATTTCAAGAAGCATATAGCAACACATATTGTCGATGTCCTACAAGTTACTCATAGTCCACAAATAAATAAGGCCACAACACTCTTATTCATACTTTCACTTTTTTATCACAATTTTTATTTAAGATACAAATAATAGTTGTTTATTGACATACTGTGGTTACTACTGGAGATTGCATTTCTCATAAAAAGTGTCACAACTCTGTCATAGTGGATTGTAAGTGTTTAGAAGTTGATAACAATTGGTGCTTGATTAATTTGTCACATATTGGTAATCATTTAAGGATTGGGGTTCCATTTCTATCATATATCAATTGGTATTGTAAATTTTCCACTCATTGTTTTCATAGTAGTAAACATACTTTGCAACATTTTAGATTTGCTAAGTAATATTTAATATATTCATTGTTGTATCTTTATGGATACTATTTTCTCAATTGAATTTGTCCTTAGATTCCTTGGAGTATTATTATGTGAAGTACACTTTCAAGCACTTTCACCCTTTCACTTTTTCATACAACTAGTTCTTGATCAGTCTAAATATTATTGATATACTTTTTCCACTGCTGGAAACTATCAAAGTTTTGAGTTTGCATTGATTATTGGAATACATACAGAGTGCTACTGTGGCAAGCAAAGTGTCTATTCTAGGATCTTAGTTTAACAAGCTAAGCACAGTCTATACTAGTTGAGTTTCTTCCATTTTAATGAGAGTGCTGTCCCTAAGTGGGAATAAATCACTGACCTAAATGGAAGATAAATTGATGTTGAAATAATTTTATGCTTCTCACACAATTTAGTATTTCCGCTTCTCACAAAATTTAGAGTTTCTGCTTGTGTGATGACAAATTATTTTTTTGGCTTATGTGATGACAAGGAGGGAGTCCCCAACAAGTAAGATGTTCTGAGTATTGAGGGAGACAATAAAATCTATGCCCATGAACAAAGCATATTGTTTTTCCAGATTATTAGTGGGTATTCTCAAACCCCATTCTTATGTTAGTATGGTGTTTCCTCTGGTTGACAAGTGCATTATTGATTTTCAAATTTATGCATATTTTCTTGGCTCCATGAGTATTAAGTCATTAGAGAAGCAATCAAAATAGGCTTGTATTGTTTGATACTTCATTTGTAGTTTCCTTTAATTGGATGTCATTTGAAATGAGTAAATGGTTTGTCTATATGGCATACTTTTTGACAATCATTTTTCCTTACATTGTTTTTGGTCTTGGACCCTGAAATGACCTAATAAATAATAAAAATAAACTTTTACTATTTAATATGTTGAGTTTCATGGTTGTAGCCTATAGGTGCACACTTAATTCCTCCCTTTCATGGATTTCTTGAAAACTTTATGGAAGAATTAGAATGTTACCTTTTTCTCCAAGCTGAAAGAAACAATACACTTTCGACTCTACAACTCCCAGGATTTCCTTGACTTGCTTCATCAGATAAACATCCTGGACTAAATATGTCAGTCTGTGATGTCCCTATTTGTTTCAGGTTTATTTTTAGGATTCTTCCTAATGACATTATAGATATACTTGATAAAAGAGAAACTTCCAAGGGCAAGTAAGCTTTATCCTCTAAAAGAGTGGCATTCTAGTAATCTAGAAATCTAAGTAACTACACTGGGAATAGCCTCATGTTTTGTTATAGCTACGTATTCCATATAGTTCTTCAAAAATTCCATTATATTTGCACCATCCCATCTTCCTTTTCCTCCTATTACGGATAGAGCTTCCTTCCATACCTCTTTAGTAAAGGGAGAGTCCATCAACATATCAATATGCTGAGCTTGATTCTTCATCATTTCTGTGAAGAACACAGAAGCTCGGCCCTTCAGTATATTTGAAGTTATGCTTAGAATTTGATTTGATATTTCTAACCAAAAGAATAATCTAGATTTTAGGGGTGCATTCAATTTCCACAACGGCTTTCACCACCCGCATGCTTCACCTTGCTCAATTCCCAGGAAATTGGCAGTATGACACAAACTTGTGGTATAATTCCAAATGCAGGGATTTTTGACCAAATCACAACATCTTCCAGGCTCAGTCTGACATAATAGATTTGAAATTTTTGAATAAAGGAAGTCCACTATTCTGTTTTATGACCATCTAATCCTAAAGTTTTTAAAACTTTCTATCCATGTTGACACATTGAGTTTTGTTTTGGTGCAACTGTATCAGCTAATTCCAATATCTTCTGCTATCTTAGGTCCTCAATAAACTCATCTGATAACATGTAGCTAGATGCTCGCCCTCGTAGCCCAGCCATGGATAAATACCTATTGTTATGTGCCTTCCATTTCCTTCTTTCCAATGTAGCCAGCTCCCTATGATACGAAAGGCTAGAGCCAGAGCCTTCCAAATAATTGAAACATTTGCTGTGGGTTTGATGAACCTTCTTATCCAATCTTTCAAAGAAAGAAGTAAAATATATATTTGGTTCTCATTACATGCTGCACCAAAGAAAGAGGTAAAATATAAACTCTTAGCTGCATTCCCAAATTCATGAATGTTTTTTTGTCCCCACCCTCCAAAGCCCTTGGGTTTTGGCAACAGTACATAACTTTACAGTCAAGTTGACGCACAGGACATATGAGGTGAATGTAAATGTTAAAAGGAAAACTAAACCTCTATGATGAAAGAAAATTGGGATTCATCACATGTCAATGGTCACACGACCCAATTCTAGAGATTGCCATTGCCAATTTAGATATAACAGTGATTGGAAATAGTTTCAAACATAAGAAATCAAAATAAACATCACTTCACTAGCATGCAAATGCTCAACCTCACTGTTTCTGGAATAGGAGGTTTTGTCCCATTATATGGTAAGCCCAAAGACTATGAAGAGTGGCTACAGAAAAACACTTATTAGATTAAAACATGATCTTATATTCTTAACATCATTAGCTCAATTCACACAAATAACTAGACAATAAATGCATCTATAATGGTATTTACTCTGCAGTGAAAGGGAATGAGAGAGCCTATACTGTATGTCTTGATCTCATATTTTGGATAGAACTACATATTTTTTGAGCCATTCAGGTCTCAGGGGGGTTACTAGAAGAAATAAGGGGTAAAAAGGGATTTAAAGATAAAATTTCTATAGAAATGGGGTTCAAAGGGGTTTTAGATTGATTCCTAATGTACATGGAAGGACTTTAATAATTGTCTTTGCAAGCACATGTTTTGAGCGAATACATTTAGTAGACACCCTATGTTCATCTCCAGTATGGTAACATACTTGTCAATAGGTTAGCTTTTTCACATCCAATGAAGACAACTTGTGACATGACAATCTTCTCACATACTGACATCCTTCCATTTTGCACCATAATTTGGATCATTTATTATTTTGATATTTGTACAAGCAGAATATGAGGCTGTTTTGGATGGAGGGTTTCGAGGGAGAGGGTTTGCAGGGGAGGCTTGCGTGCTTGGGAACATGAGCCCCATGAGGGGCTTGGAAAGTGCCTGAGCCCTCTACTCTTTCCCTGTGGCATGCTAGAGGTAGACCTATCAATATCAGAGAACTGTCGGGGTTTCATTTTTGCGGCATCAAATATTTTCTTCATCGGTATCATTTTTTCCTCTGTCATTGATTTATTTACTTTTTTACTATACCGGTATGTCTGCTGGGATGGGGCCGGTTGAAGATTTGGTTGATTATTCTATTGACCTGATGGTTAAAGGCATATTTGGTTTTAACCCCTCGCGTGGTCCTGAAGAACTAGCGAAAGACTCTGGGTGTGAATGGAACGAGCTGTTGGCGTTCAATCACCCTCTGCCACTCGTGGGGGGGAAATTCTTGCCATCAGGGTTTATTCTTTCTTCCCCTACGGCTGTTGTGCTGCCATAAGAAACCTTTTATCAACCCTCAGGGTTTTCACCTTTGTAGGAAGGTCTATTGGGAGGTCTCCTTGCGACCGGAGGCATAGGGATACAGGCTGATTTGAGACATGGTGGTTCCTTTGTTGAAGGTGGTCTGGTGGGCGAAGAGGTGGAGGAATCGAGGGAGGATTTTGTTCGTAGAACTCTTGGGGAATGGGAGTAGTAGGGATGCCCAAGCTTGACCATCACTGATCCCTTGCTCATTGGTGGAAATGAAGACAGCTCTAGTTCGTGTAGTAAGGGCCAGCACAGGAGAAAATGGCCAAAAATGACGCCGATTATAAACTACACAGTCAGGGAGGATATCAGCTGGGAATCGATGGATACCTTGGTTAATTTCAGTCTTGTTGGGTGTTTCATGGGAAAAATGCTATCGGTCTGGGCGGTCAATACTTGGGTGAATGAATCCTTGATGGGGGATTTGGGTGTGGTGCCGAAAGTGGATGGGATGGTGCAAGGCTGGTTTTCCTTCAATTTCGAGCGTGAGAAACATTTGAATTGGGTATTAAACCATAATTGGTCCTATGAGCAGACTCCAATTTTGATTAGGAATTGGCACCCCATGTTCGATGCCAGCCGATAATGTGTTGGTGTGGTTCCAACATGGGTCAGACTTCCCAGCTTGTCGCTTCCATTCTGGACCATGGAACACTTCATGCACATTGGCAACCTTCTAGGTAACTTTTTAAAGGCGGACTTCTCCTTCAATAGCACTGGATTAAAGAGGGTGGCTCATATTTTGGTTAGTATCAACATCAGAAATGGTATTCCTGGGGCTATGGGGATAGCTTGGAAGGACTACTCGCACCTACAAACTTTGGACTATGAGAATGTCCCTTTCCGTTCTCGCCAATGTCATGAGTATGGCCGCCCAACTATTGACTTCCCTCTCGCGACACATAGCAGGGACAATAGAAAGAAGGAAGATAGCAACTCTGTCTTGGGTGGAGAAGGGGACATTTCTGCACCCTCATCACCATCGATCTCACCGGTGGGTCTGGATTTACCTTCTGTGGAAGTCAGTGTTGTGAAAGTGGAACCTCCAGGAGAGTTACAGATTGCTGCTCGGGAGCATATGGTCGGTGCTCTGGGTACTCCTTCTTTTTCCCTTCCCTCGTCTTTACATTTATTTACTAGACATTTGAATGTTTCTGGTATTGACTGGGTAGAGGGACTAAAGAAACTATCCCTTAATTCTATTGAGTTACGGCCACCCATCTCTGCTACTATCATTGAGAATTCACCTTCTGGTATGATTATCGAACCCGCACTACTTGAATCGGTTTGCTCACCAATCGAATCCTCTAACTCGGGTTATTTCCTGCGTTCTTGCACCAAAGGTGGCACCGGAGGCCTGGGAAGAAATCCGATGGATGTTCAATATGGAAAAAAACTTCCGATTGACAAGGCACTTAGAGCTATGAATTCCCGTAGGAAGGGCTGCAGATGAAGATTCTATCTTTCAACTATCGGGGTCTTATCGGTCCCCATAAAAGATTGGCATTGCGACGAGTGGTTGAAATAGACCATCCCAATATTATTTTACTGTAGGAAACACTGGGTGATGGTTTGGAGGTGAAGACAAAGCTTGAAAGTTGGTTTGGGGGTTGGTGTTTTGAAACTTTGGATGTTCAAGGCCGTTCAGGCAGCCTAACTATTGGTTGGAACTCTAGAAGTGTGAAGGTTCTTAATGTTTGGGGGATGGAATTAGTACTGGGTATTTCTATTAAAGCCCTGGATATGGTTGATACTTTTGATGTGATTAATATTTATGGTCCTTATCTGAATAGAATTCTATTCTGGGATACTATCACCAAACACTCGTTGTTTGGGGGAGAAAATATGATTATTGGTGGGGATCTCAATTTCTCTCTAGGTTAGGTAGAGGTCTGGGGGCCTCATGCTAGACCTGACTTAATTTATAATTACTTTACTAGTCTCCTTATGGGTAAAGGATGGCTGGATGTGGAGCCGGTAATTCTCAAGCCCACTTGGAAAAACAATAGATGTGGGGATGGCAGGGTGGCGAAGAGATTGGACAGATTTCTTATCTCTGAAAGAATTGTGGACAATCATCACCTTTTTCATCAATGGATTGGGTCGAGGGGCCTCTTGGATCACTCTCCAATCTTTCTCGAACTTAGATAAGGGCCAAACAAACCACCTTGCCCTTTAAAGTTCAACAAAACTTGGCTCCAGGATGAAAGTTTCATTGCCCTAATTACTGATAGTTGGGTTAAATATAGGCTGGGGAATGTGAACTCAGATTCTTTCCATTTTGTAGCGAATCTAAGGCATCTGAAGGCTTTGATCAAATCATGGGCTCATAAAAAAAGAATAAGGGATGCCCGAGAATTGACACAGGTTGAAGCTGATATTGCTGCAATTCTTGCTCAGGAGGGTGGTGGTCCCAGGACACATGAAGAATTTGCTGCTCTGAAAAGGTTGGAGAGTCGGAGGACTATGCTTCTGCTAGAAAGGGAGGAAACATGGCGGCTGAAGAACAAGGCTACATGGCTTGAAAGGGGGGATGATAACACTAAATTTTTTCATGCTTTTGCAAAAGGCAGGAAGGATGCCAACATCATTTGGAGATTAGTAGATGATCTTGGAAACACTCAGGACACATTTGGTGGTATGGCCTCCTTGGGGGTCAAACATTTCAAAATACTGTTCAAGGCACCTACACATACTACTCTTACTGAAATCATCAAAACTGCGTAGATGTTTCCGAGTTTTGTGGGGCTAGAAGAAAATCAAGCCCTTGTGGAGGAGGTGTTAGAGGAGGAATTAAAATGTGTGCTGCGTAGTTTCCATAAGGATAGAAGTCCTGGTTTGGATGGTTGGACGATTGAATTCTTTCTGGAACTCTATGATCTGTTGGGTCTAGATCTCTTACAAGTGGTGAATGACACTCGGATCACTGGTAGGATCCTGGCTTGCTTCAACTCTACCTTCATTGTGCTTATCCCAAAAGTGGACAACCCTCTATTACTAAATGATTTCAGACCTATCTCTCTATGTAACTGCATCTATAAGGTGGTCTCGAAAGTGATTTCCAGTAGATTCAAGCGGGTACTTTCAGAACATATTTCAAAGGAACAATTTGGTTTCTTGGAAGGTAGACTGATTCATGAAGCTATTAGGGCTGGCCCAGGAAGGTATACATAGTATGAAAGTCAAAAATATTAAAGGAGCCATCTTCAAAATTGACTATGAAAAGGAATTTGACAAGGTAAGATGGCTTTATATTCGTTTTCTATTCACACACTTGGGTTTTGATATTGCATTTATCAAATGGATTATGAGCTGTATCACAACTGTCTCCTTCTCGGTTCTGATCAATGGTGTTGCCTCTCCTTTATTCCATGCAGAGCATGGGATTCTATAGGGCTTCCCATTGTCACCACTCTTATTCTTGTTGGTGGCTGTGGGTCTTGGCCGTGCCCTTAAGGAGGCGATAAGGTTGGGCAACTTCACTGGGCTACAACTTGCACAGAATCTCAACATCTCACATTTGATTTTCATTGATGACATCTTGATCTTCTATTCGGGATCTGTGAGGGACTTGCGAACATTAGATGATATCCTCAATCTTTTCTCTAAAGCTATCGCCAAGGACATTAACGTTGGCAAATCCACTATCATACCCTTCTTCTTATCAAGGGAGGAAGAACTGGTCCTTTTCGATCTTTTCCCTTTTCATATTGTAGCTTTAGAGGAGGGTTTACACTACCTGGGATTCTATATTAAAACTAAAAACTATCAAAAATAGGACTAGGTTTGGTTGCCATCGCTGGCTGTCGAGGGAAAGCAGGCTCATATTGGCCATATATGTTTTAGAAGCTATCCCGGTGTATTGGATAACATTGGCTTGGATCCCCAAGGGTATTCTTGAAAAGGATTGTCACACCTGTTTTTGTTTTCTTTGGAGCGAGAAACAAGAGGCCCAAGTGACACCGTGGGTTAGGTGGGAAAATATTGCTATTCGTAAAGGCTTTGGGGCTGGGGGCTCAAAAAAAAATTCTCTTTGCAAAATCATTGGAGGAAAAAGGCAGCTGGAGAATTATATAGATGGAAAAACGTTGGACCTCAGTCATGATCAACAAATATATTGAACCACTCTCGTTGGAGGAATGGATCCGCAAACCCTACAAATCCCATGCTGGGGGATCCATTTTCTGGAAAGATGTGATTAAATTCTTTGATGTTATCAGAGGTGGAATGGCTTGGAGTGTCAGTAATGGGAGAAAGCTATGCATCGGGGAAGATCCTTGGGTAGGATGTCAACAACAACATCTACTATTGGAACCCACCATACAGGCTTTGAGGGAGGTCAGTTTATACCACTTGCACCAACTAGCGACTCCTATACAACTAGTACGGTGGGAACAATCTTGGATCTGGGCTAAGGAACTGGGATTGGATGCACTTGTCACTAGGTATTTTGAGGGGTATCTCAGATCGCTCACCAGAGATCATATTTTCAAAAGAGATTGGGAGGATGTACTAATTTGGAACTTTGCACCGATGGGGAAATATACACCGAAAGCAGGATATACCGTTCTGAGTGGTCTGGGATTGAATAGAGAGGTGGCCTGGTGGTGGAAAACCCTCTCAAAAATTAAATTCCCACCCAAAAACAAACTCTTTATGTGGTGTGTATTGGAGAATAAAGCCCCGACTTGGGACAATTTACAAAAGAGGAGCTTCCAAGGCCCGGGTTGGTGTACCCTATGTAAAGGAGAATTAGAAGCTGTATTGCACCTCTTTCTCCATTTCCCATACACCTTGGCACTATGGAATGAATGTGCAAAACATATTGGCATAAACTGTGTTTGGGGGGGGGATAAAATCCTACTTGCATGGGAACAGTGGCAAAGAACCTATCCTATTGCCTCATTGAAAGCACTACCTCTCCTTGTCATTTGGGGAATCTGGTTGGCCTGCAACAACTTAATCTTCATTGATAAATGTTGTACCCCTACACTTACTGCCTCTTTGACCTGTGGGATATTGGAATCATTCCCACATCATATCAGAGCAAGGAATCAGAGACAGACTTTAGAGATCGAAATCAATCGGGATGCACCTTGGGCATTTTTTGATGGGGCGGCTCAAGAAAACTGCTATGGTGGGGGAGCTATTTTGTTCCTCGGGGAAGGACATAGATTGAAGATCATGATGGGATTGGGTGAAGGAAGCAATAAATTTGTGGAGCTACTCAGTTTAAAGATGTTACTTATTTTCACAGCAGAGAAAGGGTGTCATACTCTGGTTTGTTTTGGTGATTCTATGAATGTCATCAATTGGGTCCAAAGGACCCAGGTGTGCAGACACTTGGGATTGGAAAACATTCTCATTTCAATTGCTAAACTTATTGGTTCTCTTGATTCATTCTCTTGTAGCCATGTCTACAGGGAGAATAACAGGGAGGCTAACATGGCCTCAAAGGAGGGCCTTCTATTGATGGAAGGACATTGGAAGATTTGGGAAAATCTTGATGATACTGAACAAACATACTATCATAGGCCCTTTATTAAGGGGGGTGGGGCCTCATTGATCCTTTTGGCAGTGTTTTTGTATACTTTTACTGTAGATGCAGCTTTGATCTTATAGCTCTGTATCTTGGCTCTTCTTGTTTGGCACTATATGCTCCATGCTATGTTTTGGTACTCTTTAGTGGACTCTTTGGACCCATCTGACCTTTTGTGGTTTTTTGATATATGCTCGGGATTGATCTCTCATCCTGATATCAGCTGCTTCTATTTATATTTTTGGAACCCTGGTGGGTACTTACTTCAATGCACTTTGATGTGTATCTAAAAAATGTAGTTTTGTTACTTGAAATATGAAATAAAATTATGCTTTTTCACCAAGGTTAAAAAAAAAAGAATATGAGGTTGTTTTCTCAGAAAACCAACATGATTTTTGGTACATATAAAAATCAATGTTGAAAACTTGATTCTTGGATTAGAGATTCTCTAAGATTTAATCAGTGAAAGAAGAGAGAACATTGAATAGAAAATATTACCAATGACAATACTCACTTCCCTTTCGAATAGTCTACAAACCCATTACAAGCCATCCAATGTAAATATACTTGAATGCAAAGAACAAGTTTTGAGATGAAGGAAGACACTAAATGGTGGTTGATATAAATTTATTTACACATTTCATCCCGTTTCATATAATAGGATTAGTTTCATCCTTGGGAAGGTTCAAACTTCCAATTGGAATTCTTGAG
>LPNX011073290.1:84191-188910 GCA_001517045.1 Pseudotsuga menziesii | reverse complement strand
ACTTAATTTAAACCAGAGAGAGGGAAACAATCCAAACTTGAGAGATGTAAGAATCATGGGGATTGGGGACCTAAGAAAAAATAATACACAACTCATAAAACATTAAAAAAACAAATCCTATATGCCAAGCAAGTTAGCCACGCTAGCATAACCGGGGTTGGGGCATCAAATTATGTTGTTCAACACTTGTCGTGAAAGCATACATGTATGGTATGGAGGGGCAATGGAATCAATCCTAAGTCAAGTAAGCCTTGCAACACATTGCATGTCCGAGCCTCAACAATCTACCTTTTAAATTGAACCAAAATACCAAAAGAAGTTTACTAATGGCTATATTTTAGAAAGTTCTAGGTGTGAGTATTTAAGGGCTCACGGCTCTCAAATTTTCTATGTTTTGTACCAGTCCACGATTCGGTGAATCGATAGTCACAGGTAGGAAATTTAGGTTATTTAATGAAAACAATTAATGTGTATACCTCTATGTCGAAACCGTTTTCCATGTTGTTGTAGGACTCTACCCTCCTTTTTGTCTTACCAAAAGGCATGATAATTAGGAAGAAGACCTAAAATTATAGACTTCACCTTCAAAGAATTCATTGCAATCACATTCATAAGGAGTGATAAGAATATCACAACAATCCAATGTGTCAAATCTTAGTTGATAGTGTCAATTAAATTCTTATATGGTAAATGTAATATAATACTTACTTATAGATGTCTCTTACTCTTTGCATCTTGACACATTTGATATTTTATGGTTGTCTTTGTGCCTTGACCTAACTGATATTATAATGCGAGGATGTGCATGCATAATAATCCTTATTTATGACTATGAGATGAGGATTATAGAGAAGAGGGTGTAAACATAGGTAATTTCAATATGTTTTTGGTGGTGACCGTTGAGGACAATTTTTGTAAGAAACCACAAATGTATAAAAGGACGGAGGGAGATTACATCATGATCATGCCACCTATCAAATTGAAAGACTATTCTTGATCCAACAATTGTTTTTTTAATTTTATTAATAACCATTGTGCAGGTGCTTTGGTCCAAATGTTTTTTCTAACTCATTGTTTCTCCATATCATGTGCCCAGTGACACCTCTTTATAGCATTGCATAAATCGACCTATGTACAGTTTGTGATCTTAGCTACATGCCATTATTTGTATTTGCATGACATCGAGTGTTGTTTATAGTTTTCATGAGTCCATGATATTCATGCAAGAAATGAAGTCTTGTAGATCAGGAGGACTCATCAAACTAGCCTTTTGAATTTCATTTTGATTAAAAAAGAGTGGACATTGGCAGTGAGGTTCACATCGGTAGTAGGAACAAAGTTTTAAGCTTGTTTTGGGCCTAGGAGTAGACTAGTAGTTGTTATCTATTGTTATAGTCGTAGTCATTGACATATTGCCACACTTTAGATTGCAGCCCCATTGGGAGTCAGAGTCACATCTTGATGGCTAGTGTCTCATAGTGATCAATCATTACTGGTCATCTTGCAAAGCTAAGCAGTGAGTGCATGACAAGAGTGAGTGAGTTATTATAATTTATCAAATTTCCAATATTTTTAATGACAATTTGAAATTCATAGCATACAAAATTCAATATCTTGAGAAATTTATATGGATGGGTAATTTCAAATGTTGCCCTTCTTTTGAAATGTTGACATAAATTATGCCCTTCTTAATTAGAAGGGTAAAATTTAGATTTTAATTTTTTTTTGAAGGGAAATTTTAACTTTACACTTCTAGGAAGGGCTAGAACCCTTTGGAAGTGCTCGAAAGGGTTCAATTTTTAATGTTGCTTGCCACTCCTTCATGCTTGCTTAATTCCAAAGAGGAACTTTCACATACCAAGTGAGTGTTTTCTATGAATTTAAGTGGCCTGTATAATCTTATTTTCAATGAATTTCAAAGTAGATATCAAGAACTCAAGTCCTTTCCATGGATTTGTAAACTAAAACATTAATTTTTTTGGGGGGTGTAAATATAATTATTGTTGTTCTATGATAATAAAAATAATAATAATGAATTTAAAGTTCCTAGTAATTAATTAGGTTTAAATTTATGTTAATTGTTCTAGTAGCTTATGATTTAGAGTCTGAAACTTATCTCTGAATCACTTGAGGTGTTGATCTCTTGAGAATAATCTATGGTTTTGATTAGGTATACCTATTTTACTAAAGGTATTTTTTGTGTACTTCCATTCCATTTGTGCTGAAGTTATTTCCTCAGTTTCAAGAAATAATAATAATCTATTTTTAAGATCACAGTCAAGCGAGACACCAATTTTGTTGTATGAGACCCCCTTATTTGTGGGACAAGGAACCTCCTCTGTGCAACTATTTAATTGTTGAAGTCTACATTGGTGTACATACCCTACCCCCCTCCAGATTTGAACATGTGACCTCCTGGGAGGAAACACATGCCGTTCTTAAACATTAGACCCACTCAAGATATTACTCTAACAACTAAAGTTGGGGCTTAAAGATTGATATATTCATTCATGATATTTAACTTTTCTATTTTTTTGAATAAATATTGTGGGGAAATCCATTGGATGTGTCCCCACATTGATGAATGGCATCCCTGATAAACTTATCAACATATATTAGTGTGACTATTAACCCAAAAGGATTCAACTTACCATCACATAACTAGACAAATACCCAACAACATTGACGACAATCAGTTGAACTAATTTTGAGTGTATAGGTTGACAACAATATTGCACTCAGAGAAGAGGCTTGATGCCAGCAAACACATCCACTAACATATGGAGTTGTAGAGACCTCATTGGATGTCTCTAGTTATACACATCATGAATCAGGAGGGTGGTGACATCATATGCAAAATTTACCTCGCCAATAATGCATAAAAGAGGTTTAACTTGATAGTGATAAGGAGAGGTCATCACTGCATTATACATATCATATTTTGCGAGGTGAGGACTGTTAGAGATTGAGAAATCAAAATATTTACCTGAAACTTCAAGATGGGGTCGGGCTTCTACCTTTATTGCATATGGATCTGAGACTGGTTCTGGGTCAATACCCTAGTTTAATTATAATTGAGTCTTTGATTGGTTAAAATATTGTTCTTGGTGCTTCCATCGGTTCAATTATTATTGGATCAACTACTGCGACGTTTAAAGGAATTGATCCTGGTGAAGCTACGTCGATTGGTGCAGGTGGTTCGATGGTCACAAATCATGATATTTATATTGAAGTTAGAAAAACACCTCAGTATGGGACTTGGGACTCTTACATTGAAGGATCAACAACTAGCTATGATGCTTCTAGGTATCGATATGGTACTAGTTATAGTACTTAATTCGTAGATGTAGGAACCTAATTTCCTTTGGCACACGCTTAACGGTTTGCTTCAATGGTGCAACAGGAATAAAGATGGTCAAGATAAAATTCATTCAATTTCTTTGTTGGATCTCTGAATATCGAGTGCATGGCACCAATATTACTAATAGAAGGTAGACAATTTACAAAATTTACTAAATTGTAACACTTCATTGTCACAATTGCAATTTTCCATGACACAATTAAAAATGACTAATTCATATTCTTCTAGTTAGTCATTTTTTATGTCGTGACTAAATTAGTAATTTATGTTAGTCATTTTTAACTCTGTCGCTTATTGTCTAGTCATATTTGTTAACTGGTGACTAACTTAGTAATTAATTTTAGTCGTTTATAGTTGGGTCAATCAAAATTGCTCATATTTAGTAGTAAATCACTTGAAAAACCTATGGTGACTAGAATTTTTAGTCACGTAGTAGCTAATTCCTCATTTTGTACTAGTGATCTCACTACTCAGATGCTACCAGCCATCATCTAAGACTCTGGTAGCAAGCTTCTCTAGATATGGTAGCACTCCATCCATCTCCTGTCGTCGCCTACGGGAGTTCCCAGCAGGAACCGCCGTAGGAGTTATGGTAACAACCTGCCTTCGATGCCTGGGTGGTAGGTGAGGACCAATATCTGCATATACAAACAAGGACACCATCAATCCACTTATATCAATAATACAAACAACCAACCAACTCAAATACACTATGTTTAAATATGAACATAAAAACATCACACATACATACCAGCTGGTCCCCAAGCATGGCCAAGAGGTCAGGGCATCTCAACGTCTCCCTGGTGGTCCATGCCTTCATACGGGTACTCAATCACTACAGGAAGCTGGTGCCACTGCTCCAACATCTCCTCAGTGAAAAAGCGGCCCACTTTGCTGCCACCCTCTCGGATCATCATTTGACACCATCTGTACATCCGTGGCTCCTGTGGACCACTATCCTGCACAGCCCGATGAGGATGAAGTGTAGGTACTTTCTCAAAAAATAAAGCACATGGGAAGGAGCCAAAACAAAAACCCGCACCAGAAGTCTTCAACTTGTTCAATTGACATCAAATAGCCTGCAGATACATCTGGCCCCATGCATAGTACATGCCACCTATAGCACATTCTACTAAGTGAAGATGTTTTCCAGAGATCTTGTGACTCCATGTGGAACCAAAGATACATATCAATAAGGTCGCCACTGCCCAGGTTGACAAATCCTCAATGTCACACATCAAGATGTAGGAGTCACGCACATACGTTGTAGCGTAACAGTGCCGTTCGCACAACTCCTCCAATGTCTCCCCTTGAGACAACACAGGTTCCAAGTCACCAACCACTCCCAACATAGAGATCCCGATAAGAAAGTATACATATTCCATTGTAATCTCGATATGCTGCCGCTGAAAGAGGAACACCTCCTCATCAGCATCCCAGAAACTCACCAGTGTTTGCATCAGCAAACGCAAGCTCCGCATGAGGGGTATCCTCATGAACTTCAGAAATCCGCAATGGGATAATCTATCTCTCACATTCCCATCATGTAAGGATGCATCCCTAAGACTTTTGCAGTCTCTCTCTTGCCACTTGATCTCAACCATCCTACACGAGCAAAAACCCTTATGTGAGCCATTGCCATCATCGAAAAACACCCAAAAGAGGTCAAGTTGCACCTGTTTGGTAAAAATGGGTGACCAGGGCGCTCAAAATTGCCCCACATATGCGACCAAGTTGCACCTTTTCCTTTTAAAGGTGCGACTTGGCACCATGAAACCCCAAACTGCTCATGGGGGCCCCCTGGGTGACCAAATCCAGAAAATAAACCACCAAAAAGCTAAGATTCAATAAGAGTTCTTACTTGAAAGTCACAACGCTCGAAACCATCGGTCAGATCAAGAGAAATCAACAAATGAATATTTAGGGCCCACCTCTACAACTCCACAATGAATAGTGACAATGACACCTCACCAAGTGGACCCCACCCTTATATATGCCCCATTTGACCTAATTTCTTTCAATCGACATAACAGGACCATACAGACTTCGTTTGAGACACCGTTTACACCATTGGTTTCAGAATTCCGCCCTATATTTCTTCATGAGACCATTGTATCATGTTTAAAAAATAAATTTCTGGACCATTTCCCACAAGACACTTCAATTCACGAGCCATGACATGACAATGTGAGTGTCTACAAACCTGTACTTGTATCACACTTCTTGATCACTACTCATGAGAATTTTCGGGCCACCACCCATTAAGGAATGCTATTTTTATGGTATTTTAACTCAAAATTGTCTCTTCCATCCACCGCACCTTACGTGAACTTCTGGATCATTGTCCACAAAATGATTTATTTTTCTTGCATGTATTTGGCATATAAGTGCCCTGGAGTGGCACTCACATCACATGTAGTCAAGTCCGTCCACCACAACACACACACATGCTCTCCTGACCTCTATCCAAGAGCCACCTCGATTTACACGCCTCTACTACACCAACTTGTGAGCCTCTGCCGCAATCTATCCCACACATGTATTGGTATGTTTGAGAGCCTTCTGCTCTGTCCATACTACACGGATGATCTTTGGACCACTGTCCACTGTCTGGACATGGGGCATCACTTGTGCCACCGCAATCATTTGACCATACTAGAATTTTGTTTAAGCTCTATTCTGACTCCTTACAACAATGAAAAGATAGCCGAGCATAGCTTCTTCCTTTCCTAATCACTAAAGTATAGGAAAGGGCATCTACATTGTCTCATTTACCTCCTTTTGTGGACCATGTAGACCATCAATTGAAAAGGACTTCCTTGGCACTCTCAAGCCAATACCATTCCCCTTTGCATACTTTTATGTGTTCTTGCGAAGAGGGGCCGTACTTTACTAAAAAGCTCACCACAGGTTGTCGTTAAGCTCTTTTCCAGCCTTCTCATCAAGAAAATATTGCCAAGCAAACTTGGTTTCGTTCATGCTCGTAAAAGTATCTGAATGACCCTCTAGTCAGTATAGGTTTGACCTTTTTCGACCTGATTGGAATACCAATGGTAAAGAAGTCTCTCATCCCCTATAAGATGGGCGAGCTCTCCTATGTATAGTTTTATCCTTTTTCAAGCACAAGAGACTACCAACGAAAAAGAGCCCCCACTGGAGTCTTCTTCATGCTTTTAGACTCGCTAAAATTGAAAGCACCATCGAGTATTTACCTTCTCAGGCTCGCCAAAAATCAACGAGATCGTACCATAACGATGTCCCTAGACACCACCCCATAGAAAATAGTTTGGAAACATTCCCCCATTGGGTCGCCTTTGTTCAGTGTACTTTGCAATGTGTCTTCCTTGGATCCCATCAATATCAAAAGTGTCTACCTCCTCCAAGTATTTCCCATTTGCAGTAACATTCCCGGTATTACAGCTATGATCCCATTCCCATGAGTGAAATTTTATTTGTTGCCTGGTCTACCTTGCCATCATACTCTGAACAAAGGAAGTTTGAGTCTACCACACTCCCCCTACCCCTATTCAATTCTTTCCCTCCCCCCCCATTCAGTGGGTCATTCCATAGATTGTCTCACACCTTACGGTTATCTCCCTCGTGCTCCTGGTCAAGGAAACATCATTGCCTTGACTAGGGGCAGGTCTCCCTCTGTCGACAAAAACACATATATTCCAGAGGATAGACCCATAGGTCCCTACATCCTAGTTTCATTAACCTCATTGATGAGTTCCTTGGACCATTGATGAGGTTGTTTCTCACATGCTCCACTCCAACTACATCATCGCACCATTGAGATTCATACAGGGTTTGGTCCGCACAGTACTTGGTCGAAGACCCTGGATGTCACCTAACTCTAGCACATTGATGAGTCTATTCAAGGGACCTAAACAGGTTATGTCCCTTGTGATTTCTGGCTTGCATTGGAGACAGTGTTCAGAAGCCCCAATAATGCTTCGATATACCTTTATGATTGATGCAGCATACTTGTACCACATAAACTCTACCTCTCAATCAGGGAGTCCACATAGTTATGTACCATTCCATGAGAATTCGATGAGAATTCATGAATATATATAATTCCATGAGAATTCCATGGGTCCAATGTACCAGATCAGTATTGTATTCAGCCTCACATTGAGGCAACCATTATTGTATCATCATTTGTATATGATCGACTCTTGTGTTTTAAAGAATAGATCAAATTATTCTTTTGACATTGTCATGATCATGGGGATTCCTGCCTCGTCCATATACATGTCACACATTATTTGTATCTCACCCATTTATGGGAACCATATTAATACAAAAACCAAAAGCCACCATGCCCCAGCCCTGGAAGCACCACCTCACTACAACAAATCCTATGATGTCCGTTGGCCATATGATGAGCTCCTTCCCTCACACATCAGGGGTCAATCTGTTAACCAAAAAAATCCCTCACTAAGCTCTCCATGACCTACACCACCCAAGGACACCACTTCACGACCCTCCATTAGACCCCCACACCCTAAAAAATGCTTAAGGATGAAGAAAAGGGATTAGAAACCCCTAAAAGGAGCCTAAAATACTCTCCTAGGAGCTAAAGCCCCCAAAAAGGGGCTAAAACCCTAAAATGAGCAAAAATTAGGGTAGAAGGGGCTAAAATCCCAAAAGAGGGGCTAAAGCCCGGACCAAGGGCTTAAAACCCTAAAACCCCAAAAAAGCTATAAAAGGAGGGTGGGGGGTCACTCTCAAAACACTTCTCCCTTGCATTCTATTATGCTGCTCGTCGATTCCTTGAGACCCTTTGTCTCACAAGCCACCCACACTCCCTCTCCTCCATATCCATTGAGCCATAGCTCCCCCATCCAAGAGAGAGGTGCTTCTTCAAGCCAAGGCATGGTGTCCCATTCCACCCAAAGAGAATGTATAGCTTGTTATTTTCTGTATTTGCTTAATGATTTCTTTGCTTTCTAATCCATGGTTTATTTACAGGTTTATTTCCTAACTTGTTTTGTAGGTATTTCAGTTTCTAACATATTGTTTGCAGGTTATTGGAAGTGTAACCATAACCCATTGTTTGTAGAGGGGTTCTCCATCATTTCTCTTCTTTCTATTCTTTATTTTATTTCTGTCTAGTTTTATTTCCACTTTCTTTTCAACATTTTTACAAGCGGGAACCCACCCTTCTATCCTATAGATAGAAGGGAGCCATTTCTGCCCCTGTAGCAAGGAGAAATCCCTGCTACAGGTACCTGAACACCATCTCAGGTTTCAGTTTATACTACTTGTGCATGATTTGTCTAAGTCTTTCTCCTTGGAGAAAGAATTCATTCTTTGTATCGTTCTTGCACTTGCTGTCTTTGTGGTCCCATAGGTTCTGGAACTGTGCATTGAGGTACTCCACTAGGATGTCCATGGGTTGATAGTCTAGTGGAGGAGTCTAGGATATGAATGAGATCATAATCAGAAGCCACGAGTAGTGGAACTTTGCCACGAGAACTTCCCACGCATCAATCACATTGTCCATCAGTTCATTCAAGAGGGACTGGGACCAATTAAAGTGCACTCCTTGCGTGCACTATTCTTCTAGCTCTACTGTTGCGGTAGTGCATTCAATAGGCCTCATCTTGTGCAAAACCTTACTGCATAATATTTTTGCTGCAGAACTTACAGCAATGTCATTGATATAACTAATGAGGTAGCCCTTTCCGTCATGGACAAGTTGGTACTTTCCCTTGTCATTCTTGTCCAATTTTTCCCCGTCCTTCTGTAGATATGGGTCGAGTTGACTCCTTGCCATGGGAGACCCATGATGGCTAAGACCAGTTCGACCATTACCTCATACGTCTTGTCTAGCTAGAGGTAGCATCCATGGAGCATACCAGAAGTTGCTTGACATACATCCTGACCAAGGTAGTTCGGTCAAAATGCGGCATAAGGAGCAGGTTTAAGATGTCTGACTATTCCAATCCATGCACCCACTCCATTGCAGAAACTAAATCTGCATTCAACGGTACACCGAGCACCGCAACCATGAATCGATTTCTTTTCAGTTCCTCTTGCTTCTTGGTATCATAGTATTCAAAATTCAAGTTTTGAAGTTTGGGGTTGATTATATCCTGGGTCAATGGGACACCTTCTAGAATGATGGGCTCTTCCATTTTGTCCTGTGCATCCAGTATCACTATTGCTGCACCTGGGAATTTAGGTGACACATATGGGGGTAGCAAGTTCTTTTCCTCTTCAGCTAGGTCTGTGTCCGCTAGTGGTGGTGGTGGAACTGGGTCAGCTCTATGGGATTTGGATATCTTCGTTGGGGGACCATAGGAATCAGGGAGGTCTACACTCGATGGACCTCTAGGTGTAAAAGCTTGTGCTTTGGCCAGTTGTTCTGGTGGCTGATTTGCAAGTACCTATGTCTACTAGCCTCCTGCCAGTGGGGAGCATGGTGGCCTCAGAGGTGCCTTTGTTCGAGATTGCATCTTCTTCATATTCTTGGTTGACCAACTGGGTTTAGGGATGCAAGGCACTTCTAATATCGGGCAGGGTGAGGCTGGTGAAACAACTAAGTATTCACTGTCATTGGATAGCTCAGCAATCATGGGCTTCATCTCTGAGGTAGGGTTCTGGTTCACTCTAGAAGTTATTGTCATAGTTGGCTCGGCTCTCTGGTTTCTTAGCTCCGCAAGGCAATGTAAAGGTTACCACGATAGAGGCGACTGATATTTATAGAAGAACGAGCATCTAGGCTATGATTGGACATAATGATGGGACGTCTGATGGAGCACATGGGCCCATCCTTTGTTTCCTTTACTCACACACTTAGGTTCAGTTATTATGTACTTGTTACAGTAGTTATGGTTAATACGGTAGATGGGACCGAAAATTATGCCGACATTCTCCTCGGACTTTCCAAATTAATGCTACTGCATTGTCACGAGTGGTAAATATGTTTTTTGAATCCTCATGCATTTAATGGTCTATTGGTGTCTGCCATCTATCTTCCACTACCCTCCAATTGTCTCTTAGTTGGTTCAGTGGTGGGTTTACAGTGCACCATTCTCCAGCACATCTTCCTTTTTCCATGGCAAGTTGCGCTGGAGTTGCTTCTCCTATTGCTTTTCTCCCTTTATATTTTTTTTTGTTGCATGCCATAGTAATTACAAAATGTTTTTAATCAGCTTCCATTGACCATACCTGCAATCGGTGTTCCATACAGGTTATGTAGTTTTACGACGCCTGCTTCAGTAATGTGCGCAACCACATATGGGCCTAGCTAGTGTGTTTTAATCTTACCTGGGTGCTTGAAGAACTTTCTGTCATACATCTAAACAAGTCCGCCAACCTTGAACTATTTTGTTCTAATGTGGTGGTCATGCCACACTTTCTGCCGCTGTTTTTACACATTTTGATGGAAACCCACAATGAAGTGTTCTTCCTCCACTTGAATCATCTGCACAATTCTTTCTTCTACGGCGTCAGTACCTGTCATTTCTGTTAGCCCAGCAACTTATATGCTCGACACAATGTACTCCATGGGAACAACTTCTTCTTTTCCATAGACTAAATGGAAAGGAGTGTATCCAGGTAGTCTTTTGCATGTTATTCTGTAAGCCCATAATACTGCTGATACTTTCTGGTCCCATTCATTTCTGTGCACATTATAGAGCTTGGTCAGGGAATTATCTAGTATCTTGTTGAAGGCCTCAACAGTTCCATTTGCTTGAGTATGGTAGGGTGTTGTCTTCTTGTGGTGGATTTGGAATTCTACACTCAATTCAACAATTAGTTCATTTACAAAATGCGTACCTTGGTCACTGATAAGGATCTTCGGGAAACCAAACCTTGTTACTACATTTTTAAAAAGAAACTTCACCACTGTTGTTGCGGTGCAATATTTCATAGGTGTCGCTTCCACCCATCTTGTTAAGTAATCTATAGCAGTTATAATATAGCACACACCAGTCCGTTTCCCTGGCAGACTAATAGGGACGACAAAATCCACTGCCCATTTATCAAAGGCCTATAGTGTAATTTGTGGTGCAAGTGGAATTTCATTACGTTGTAATAGTTTCCCTATTCTTTGGAATTTATCACAGTCACGATAGTATTTCCTTGTATCCATATGTACAGTTGGCCACTAGAGTCCATCTTGCAAAATATTGCACACCGTTTCCTTCTCGGCGTAGTGTACTCCATAGACACCCGTATGCACTTCAGCCATTAACCATTGCCTTTCATGAGCAGAGACACATCTACATAGTATTTCATCTAGTCCCAACTTATACAGTTGTCCCACTATTAGCGTCTAGTCTATGGCCTTGAAAACTAGTTGTTTCTTTTGTCATGTCGTATAATCTTCAGGCGCATATCCTGTATTCAATAAGTGTATAATAGCATCAAATTATTTATCGACAATGTCGACAATAAACAACTATGCATCAGAAAAATTATCTCATAAGTTGTTTGGTTCCTCACCACTTTCAATGCATGACAAGTGGTCTGGCCCAATATTCAGTCAGCCTAGCTTTACAATGACTTCAAAGTCAAATTCTTGAAATAGGAGGAGCCACCGACAGATCTTTCCCCCCAACACTAGCTTATTGACCAGGTACTTCAACACAGAATGATCGGTGAACATTTTGAAGTGTCCACCCAATAGATAATATCTAAAATTTTGTAGCGCATAAACCATTGCAAGCCCTTCTCTTTCAGTTGTGGTATAGTTTTTCTCTGCTGTTGACAGTTTCCCGCTTGCAAATACAATTGGGTGGTCAATTGTGTCCTCTCCTAGTTGGGTTAATACTATACCAAGCACAATTGATCATGCATCAACATGTACATGGAACTCCTTCTTCCATTTTGTTCTTCAGCTTATCCAAACATCCTTGACAGTCTTCGTTCCACATGAGTTTGGCGTCCTTCCTCAGCAACTTCTCCATTGGGGTAGTTATCTTTGCTTACCCTCTTATAAATTTTATATAATATCTAGTATGTCCCAATGTGGATCTGAGTTGAGTGACTGATGTGGCCGGTGGTAGGTCCAGAATAATTTCCACCTTCATGGGATCGACCAAGATCCCATTGCAGCATACTACATGGCCCAGTAGTACACCAAATGGTGCAAAAAATATGCATTTTCTCAAATTCCATGCAATTTGATACTGGTGACACCTTTCCAGCATCATGCGCCAATTCTCAATATGGTCTCTTACAAGAACAAAGACTGTCCAGTCATAAAAATATAATTCAAGAAACCTATGAATGAAATATTTAAAAGCAGAAACTACTATTCTAGAAAAAATATAAGGGGCATTTTTAAGGCCAAAGGGCATTACCATGTATTGTTAGCATCCCCATTTTGTTACAAAGGTTGTCATGTGGTGGTCCTCTTGCACAATTTTGACTTTATGGTAGTCCAAGAATCTGTCTGTGAATGAGTACAATTCTTGTCCACTGACACTCTCCAAGACTTCATCTATAAATGCTGTTGGGAATGGATCATGTAAGCATGCATGGTTTAGCTTCCTAAGGTCGACACAAATCTTGACCTCACCTGTCGCCTTCTTTTCCTGAATCACTATAGGGATTATACACTCTGACTTTTCAACAGGTTCAATGATTCCTACTTCCAGCATGCGATCCAGTTCTACTTTCACTTTTTCTTTATAGCAAGGATTTAGTCTGTATGGGCGATCCTTCATTTCTTTGAAGTTCATCGGGAATAGGTCCTGGAATTCATGTAATAAATCAATGATTTTCGCTACTATCTCTTTATCCCAATAGTCTCCAATGTTAGTAAATTTTGGATTGTCCTTTGACCCAATGTTAACTTTCTTGATCTTTAGCGGTTTGGTGAACTACTCATTGGAAATGTCGCTTCCTTATACTATGCGTGATCTTTCCGAATTTGGAATATTGATGTTAGTCAAATCATCCTCTGGGTCTTTGAAGCAATTATAGCATGTCATCTAGTACTGAACTGTCTCACAGCACTGGTGGGAATGCGCAATGCAGGGTTGAGAATACGCAACCTCCAGTGGGATCTCCACAATATCTTCTCCTTAATAGTCTTTAGTGTAATATCAACTATTTTTTGCTCATCTGTGAACTGGAATGTGTATGTGAAATTTTGCGCAACCTTTTCACATTCTCTTATGTCTTGGCGTAGCTCCATAGATGCGTACCAGCCTCTGGGTGCCATTTCAAGAGTATGAATGAAGTGGTGAACCCACTCTTGGCGCGGGTAGTTTGAGAACGCTACGAAACACTGCTCCAAGTGTTCAACATGGTCTGATAACCCTGTATACCTTTGTGTCACAGTTGTGACCCCGTCTCCAAACCTTACATCCAGTAGCCGTCTACACTACGTCCATTCAGTTATCGAGATTTTGTGCATAGCCCACCATTGTGCGGATTTATATTTTAGCGCAAATTCCAGCACAGATAGTCGTCACAACTCTGCCACGAACATTGCCAAGTGAGGAAGTCCTTCATATGTAGGAAGTGGTCATGGCTGTGTTCCCACTCATCTGATAGAATTAGTTATCCTGGCACATCTCCTCATAGAGACTTCATGTAATCAGTTCTGCCAGTTCTCAAGGGCCTCTCCTGAGTTTGATGTACATGAAATTGCACATTTCCAACTCAGGTTACCATCTGCAGTAGGATTAATGTAATCATCCTTAAGGGCAGTGACATTATAAATGTTATCAAGGTGATCACCCTACCCTTCATTAAACACTGGTTCAACATATCTCTATCCTTCCAGTGGATCGAGGGGTGCAACTACCCTCATCTCATCATCTTCAAATGATAGGATTCTTCTTTTGAAGTTTATAATGGTTTGATTTCCCATCACCCAATCGATCTAGCAGCGCGAGATATAGGTTAGTATAATCTACTATATTGATGACCTTGAAGTCCATAAAAGTGCGCAATCCTTTAATATCCACTTGGACTTGACTCAATCTACCAATGGGAAGGACCTTTGCCTAATTAGAAAGCCTTCATTGAATTGGGGACCATTCTAGGGGGGATTTCCCATTATTTCCCATGTCTGGGGCGTTAAAATGTTAACATCGGATCCCAGGTCGAGGATTATATATCCCATTTCATAATCACCAATTTGCGTGGACATATTGAGTTTGCATCCCATTTTAAACTTTGTATTGGCACTTTTAACTTTCTTTTCCTACTGGTCTTCCTCCGAAAGCGTTTCTATAAGCGCTTCCAACTCTGAAAATGCATCATTGTCCTGGATTACCACAAAACAACTTGACAGGAATGGTTTGAGCTTACTAACCTTATTTGCACTTTTTTTTGTAGTCTGTTGTTTGAATATCTTCTGGAATCTCTTAGGCATATCTTTCACTTGGCCTAAGGTGGATGGCTACTTCGTTCCTAAGAACTCAGGCGTACATCCATGAATGTGCGCTTCTTCTTTTGAACATCCAGCGGTGCTTTCATTTGCATGGTGTTTTGTACCTACAGTTGTGCTTGCACCGTAGGATTTGTCTACATAACTTGATCTATAACCATCGTAGCACCTCCCCTTGTTATCACTACTACAGTTGGTTATCATGGTTCTACGACAATCATCTGTATGTTGACATTAGCATTCGGTGCAGAATTTGGTGCTGGGTTAGCTAATCCAACCGCCCGGGATTTCCATCTAGCGATAAGTTGTAAACATTGCTCCAAATTGTGCTCTTGTTTACAATATGAGCAAGTCTTCATAGGTTAAGGGAAGTCTCTAGCAAAGTGGCCCTGCAATCCACAATTGTGGCATGCCACTAGTCCTCTTCGTCAACGAAATCCTCCTCCTCGGCCCCTATAATTTCCATCCCCCTCAATTGAGGTTTTTGCAGTTGTGGAAGGTATTGTTTTTGTTGATACTACTGTTGATGAGGGTTATATGGGGCCACATTATGAAATTGTGGCACGATATGAAACTGCTGCATAGGCTGAAACTAAGGCGGAGCCTGAAACTTTGGCATAGGTTGAAACTAAGGCACAGCCTAGAACTGAGGTGCAGCCTAGAACTAAGCTTGTGTCTGTTCAATCTTTATTTTCTCCTCAGTATTCATTAGATATGCATCTACCTTTTTCTCACTTAGAAGTTGGTAGGGCTTGCAATCTTTTTCATTATGGCCTACAGATCTACAAAATTTACAATACAAACTAGCTGGGGTACATACTCTCTTGTGCAGGAACATGCAATCTACATCACAGTGTCACCTTGTTTGGTATATGTTGCACTAGGGCATCCCATGGGTACTCGACGGGTTCGACGCAACAGATGAGATGTAGTTCATGTAATCCAGACAGTCATCTTTGGTATGTCCATTGGCACAAAATCCCGTGCACCAGAGATCTTGTTGCACCTCTTTTCCTCTTTTTATGTCCTGGAGTTGAATTGTCAGATAACCAATTGTGACTAAATCAGTATCATTCCTGCGGTGCCATATCCAATAGGTGAAGCCTCTAGCTTCATTTCCAATTTTAGTGCCTGCATTTGTGTCACAATGTTTCGCTGCATGAGTGGTCTCCTAATGTGTGGCAGTAGCATAGAAATAAACCACTCTTTATGTTGCACGTCCGACATCTAGAATCTTACTTTGGCCATTGGTGTTTTGAACCACTGGTCAAAGTCCCATACTGTTTTTAATGGAGCCTATTTAATATCCTTGATCTTGGCTATACATTGGGACTCAGATTTTGGCTTTCTGAATTTCGATATCATTGCACGTCGAATCTCCTCAAGAGTACTCTGTGGCTTCCCTAGTGGTGCTACAAAGTACTTCATATACCAATCCAATGTGTGGCCTCATATATTCCTAATCATTTGTGCTTTTCAGATGTCATCATTGTTAACGAGGCATACTGTCCACACCGCCTCACAGAGGAACCAATGTTTTTGTGGATCCTCTGTTCCATTCCCATTGAATGTGGGTAGTCTAACATCTATCCCCACCATTAGGATGGAATTTGGGTTGTTCACCAGATTCCCCATATTTGATGGATTTACTAGGATCACTGAAGGCCCTCCTTGTGCACCACTCCCGACACTAAGACTACTAGTGTTCACAAGTTGTTTAGGTGAGGAACTTCTAGGTCTCACTTCAGGTAATCTTCTTGGAATGTTGTAGTCACATCCTGTCCTTGGTGTCTTTGTAGACTCTTTCGATTCTACTCTCTCAGAAATTGGGCTATAATCCTCCTCTTCATTGTAGGACCCTTCATCTAGGAATGACTCACATCCATATTCACCTTCCCTAGGAAGACTGTAAGCCCTCCTACCTCATGCTACCTTCCTCCACTTCCCTGACTGGAACCTCCTTCTGCTTCTTAAGAATCTAGTGTCCAACTCATCTTCTGAGCTTCTTGGGAAAAAATTTTCTTACTACCTTCCATATTACTCCTAGATTTTACACAGCATATTCCCTTCATAGATTGAACGACTCAATCACTGAGTTGTAAAATACCCTTTTAATAAAGGAACATTTTAATCCATAGGTTTATAGACATAAGGTACCTTCCCCAAGGTCCTTGAAAAATGTGTCTATTTGCCTTGCTATATGAGGTTATCGCTTCAACAACGAACTCAGTAACATATCCTTCTAATATGCTATCAATACAAAAATCAACAGCTATGGAAATAAGGTTACTTACTTGCACTACTTCTTGTGTTAACTGGTTGGTCCACTTAGCTGCTCCTCTTCTCTGGTAGTTAGTCTATCGGGTTGCTAACTCTGACAACCATTCTTGCAATATAATGGGAAATTCTGCGAAGAAAATTTCATGGATATCCAAATAAATATATCCCTATTGTAGTAGGGATTTCTCCCTAGCTACGAGCAGGAACGGCTACCTTCCGTCTATAGGATAGAAGGGTAGGGTTCCTGTGGATGAAAAAACTTGCAAGAAACTTTTAGAAAAATAAGAAATGGCTACAAGCAATCGAAGGAGAAGCCACAAAAAACTATGAGCAAATAAACCTGCAAGCAAAAACAATCTAAACTACCAACAAGAAATACATGGTTATACCTTCAGCCTTTGTGGAATTGGGCCATAATGACCTAGCTTTGGAAGCACCTTTCTATGAAATGGGGTTTTGGCTTATGGGCTAATGGAGAAAATGGGAGAGAGGGGTGAATGGATTGAGAGATGTGGGTCTTAAGGCACTCACATGGGCAGCATAATGATAGGGAGAGAAGGAGTGTTTTGAGAGTGACCCCCACCCCGCTATTTATAGTTTCTCTTTGAAATTTTAGGGTTTTAAGCCCTTGGTTAGGGCTTTAGCCCCTTTTTTTGGCTTTAATTCCCTTTCACCCAATTCTTATATCCTTTGGGTATTTTAAGCTCCTTTGACGGGTTTTAGCTCCTTTTTGGAGGTTTTAGCCCCCATGAGAGCTATTTTGGCTCTTTTTAGGTGTTTTAAAGCCCTTTTTCTATTTTTTGAGCCTTTTCGAGGGTGTGGGGGTCAAATAAGGGTAGTGAAATGGATGTATTTTGGTGTAGGTCATGTAGAGATAATCAAGTATTTTTTTGGGTTAACAACTATAACCAGTTATGAGGGCTCACCCGTGAACCCTCGCTTTCCTTCTATGCAGATATCAATGTCTTCAACTCCAACCAATCCTTGACTTCACTCTTAGTCGGGTGCCACAACATTTCCCTTGTTTTGATCAATAGGTCCCGCAAACAGAACCATTGTTGGCCACTTTCCCTAACTCACGTGGCCCAGGTTCTATGCAGCCTGTTAACCCAACAAACACTTGAGATACTAGCCTGACAGAGAAATCCCTGTAGGAAACAACCACAAAGCAGGTGCAATCTCACGCAAGATATATCTTTGATGGGTAGCCTTTGGAACCATGTTTTTACAGTTCATCGAGGTATTATAGTCCCTTGGCACGTGATGAAGGAGCTCGACCAAGTCATGAGGATGGAATCATTTACGCCAAAATGTAGTGCACACCGCACATATACTTCCTTAACTACTAATGGCATGACACAGATTCAGCCCTAGAACTTTAAAAATAAGGGATATAAAAGTGATCTAACAAACATGCGCAGTATAACAAATGCACAACAACAATTGCGTCGTAAACAAAAAATAATACCCAAAATATGCACATAATAACCTATTCATGCATTCAGAATTCTATTGACAGTACAACATTCATTCAACCATGAAAGGACTTGCATCATAAATATAAATAATCATTCATTCAACCATGACAAGACTTGCATCATAAAAATAAACATTCATACACATTCACTCATCAACACATAGGAGAGTTCACATGGAAACCCATTTGGGTAAAAACCACAAGACGCTCTTCATCTAGGATGAGAATATATGGTGCCTTCATCTTGCATTTGACTACAGACTGTCTTAGATCTATCTTTCTTCTCAGACTCTTTCGTGCTCTCATGCTATCTGTCTTATTTCTCCTAACTACTGCTACCATATACTTATCCGCACACGGCCTGGATCACCTTCTCTAGCATCTGCACTTCTCTAGAAGAGCTTCTCTTCTACTACACTACCTTTGACTGCATCCTGCAGATTCCTAACTAATATACCATTTAGATCTCACAACTTTGCTCTACTCCCTCAGAGATCTTCCCACTACTAACTAATCCAAAGCGACTAAAGAGTAAAAACAACAACCCACAACAACCAACAGAAAAAGAAACCCTCTAACTATTGAATCCCTCCTATTTATACTATTTTACATGATGACATAGGTTTGACTGCATACAGGAAGTCCGTTAACTATCACCATTGGCCGACCCCTGGTGATCATTAGTTGAAACCAGGCACCAATGGCCTTACTTACAACATGCGTTCACTCATGTGGCATCTATCGACTTAAGCTGAATTTAGCACCCATGATCCACCTGTCACTTTCGGCTCTTAATATTCACTTGTGCTACTATTTTACCTTGTAGGCATCTTTATTCCACAAAGGTGACATATTTTGTACATATTCCTTCTTCTGCGTAGATTTCCTCTTTTGCGCAGTTTTCTTTGTTTGCGCAAATTTCCTTGTCTACGTAGATTTCTTCTATACCTATTGCATGCTTCCTTTTCCTTTCTTGTGCTTATGCGATGGATTGATTCTTGTACATTTCCTTGTTTGCGCTTATTTCTTGCAAACTTTCCTGAGGCTCAACACAACTTGAAAATCCTAGTGAGGAACTGTCTATCACAATCCCATCCGATCATTTAAGTTTTCTTATGGCCTTATCTGGAGTAGGTTTGTTTGTGTGTGATCTCTTCCTTGTTTAGAATTCTAGAGTAGAAATCCTTGGCAACACCCTGCTGATCTGCCTATGAGATGTTCTCATAGGTTGCAGGGTTTAACTCCTGACTCTCCTCTTATCATGGAAGGAAACGAAGGTGAAACCATGGACTAACCAACTACTGTTGATTCTCATGTAGAAGGTGTTCCAGTTACTGAAACTAGGGAAGAATTTTCTTCTTATGACAATCCCTTATTAGTTGAACAACATTCCACTGAAGATACAAAATTTATCTTTCAACTAGAAGTCGAACCTGGTTCATTGAATTGGGTGTTCAATCACGCATCAAATGGTACCATAGCAGTAGAATTTGGTCCAAGTGCTCCTTTTTGGGGAATTCATTTCTGAATACATGACTACTAGACCTTCCTATGTTACTCCCATTCAAGAGGCCTCGTCAAATCGAGAATTATTTGGATCCCTCATCAATCCCTCAAACATTTATCTAATATAGGAAAAAATATAAAGAGGAGAAGTATTTCTCCCATTTCCCATCGGTTAGAAATAATGCCACCTAGATATCATTCCCTTACACCATCCCAAGTAGCTCCTGTCTCAGGGTCACCAAACCAACACATGGTTACTCAATATCAAGGTCAACCCTCTACCCCTACTCTGCCTAATCAAAATTCCCATCGGTTTCCACTCCTTGAATAATTTCCATGCTTAGGGGGAACCCCCTAGCCCAAGTTGTTTTACCTACTAGGGGAGCCATGTCTAGTATGGGGAAAAACCTACCGGCATAACCACTGGAAATAAATAATCCTCCTCCTAATACCAACATAGTTGTACCCTCTTCCATCCAGGGAGGACCTTCATGGGTTCAATCCACTGTTAGTCTACTTTCTTTGGGTTATACTTACCCTGGAACTCAACCACATATGGTTCATTAAACTTATCAACTGGCATTGTCACGAACTGTTTATCTCGGGATTCCTTGCCTTGGGAATGCTTATTTACCTTGGGGGAAACCTAATTTGTTTAATGTCGTACCCTATAAAGGACCTTTTTTAAATACCAATGGAGGTTTTCGAGGTCCACCACCTAGAGGACCACCTAGAGGCACGCCACCTAGAGGACGACCTGGAGTCCCACCATTTGGAGGACCAGCACTTGGAGGAACACCACCTAGAGGACCACTGTTTGGAGGACCACCACCACCTAGAGGACCACCACCTAGAGGCTCACCCCCTTGAGGTCCACCCCCTGGAGGCCCACCTCCCTCGGGTGGCTCACCACCGGGAAGAACTTCTAGAGAATATTTTGGAAATCCACCACCTAACCAAACGGTCATGGGGGAATCATCTACACCTATTTATAAATATACTTATGGTCCTACTCATCCATAGATTCCATATCAGTATTACCAGTACCCTTAAACTAATTAGCAATTACCATTTCTAGCTACTTAGATCTGCCAGATTTATCCATATTGATCAACGATCCGATACATCATGATCCCTCACAGTTAGCCATCTCAGTTAATTTACCCTTAGACATGCCTAAATTCGATGATAAGCCTGGTGAGGACCCCAAAAACCATGTGATGAATTTTCATATGTGGTTCTCATCTAATTCTCTGATGGTTGGTTCAATCCGTCTGCATTTGTTTCGGAGAACTCTCACCGGAGTAGCTGCGAAATCGTATATCAAGCTACCTCAACATTCATTTTGGGAATTTCATACCTTAGCAATGGATTTCTTAACACATTTTTAGTTACCAATTATATACAATATAGGTAGTGACATGTTCACCTCATTTCTTGAGACCACTTCCACCCATATCTCCGATCGTATACATGAATAGAGATGAAGACATAGATTAATTAAGTCTCCCATTCCTGATCAGTTGCTAGATGATTCATTTACAAAATATTTACTTTCCCCCATTGCTAGGGATGTTTACATGGGAGGTGTTGTTACCGAGGAGCATGCTCTAGCAAGGATTTATCCCTGCTACAGGGGTAGGAATGGATCCCTTCTGTCTATAGGACAGAAGGGTAGGTTCCCGCGTGGATGGGAAAATGTAGAAAATAAAACATAATGTAAATGACAGAAATGAAAGCTAACAATAGAACATAAACAAGAAGATGGAATGGTGAACCCCTCTGCACACAAGTCGTTAGGGTTCCGCCTCCATTAAACTGCAAAGAAATCCTAAGCTATGGTAAAACCTGCAAAATAATGTTAAGCTAAAAACCTGCAAATGGAAACAAGGGTTAGAAAGCAAATAAAACAAATAAACAAAACATGCAAGACAAATTATACCTTCTCTAGTGGAAACGGGCCACCATGCCCAAGCTTGTGGAAGCACCTCTCTTTCTGTTGGATGGGGAGTAATGGCTCAATGGAGATGGAGATGGAGGAGAGGAAGTGTGGGTGGTTGAAGAGGCAAAGGTCTCAAAGCATCCATGGGTAGCATAACAATAGGCAAAGGGAGAAGTGTTTTGAGAGTGACTCCCCACCCTACTTTTATAGCTTTTCCAAGGGGTTTTAGGGTTTTAAGCCCTTGGTCAGGGCTTTAGCCACTTTTTGGGGATTTTAGCCCCTTCCTCCCTAACTTTAGCCCCTTTTAGGGCTTTAGCCCCTTTTTGAGGGCTTTACCTCCTAGGAGGTTATTTTGGGCTCGTTTTTGGGGTTTTTATCCCTTTTTCTTCATCCTTAGGCTATTTTGAGGGTGTGGGGGTCTAATGGAAGGATATGAGGGTCGTGAGATGGTGTCCTTGAGGGGTGTAGGCCATTGAGAGCTTAATGGGGGATTTTTTGGTTAACACATGCCATTAGACATGCTCAATACCTAGACTTATTTTATTCCTAGTCAGGCACTTTGTATGACTTAATTCCACACACTCCTTGTCCTACATCAAACCCTTCAATACCTGCAACATAGCCACCCACTAATGGTGTTCTTGGTTCAATTCAAACACAATCAATGACAAAATCCATGAAAACAAAAAATCAAACGACCGCACCAGCTATTCAACTTGTTCCACCACCCAAAAATACATCCCCTCCTGTTGTTTCCACTAAATTAAACATGGTTCAATCCATAGAATCTTCAGGAGGAAAGAAAAAAGAGAAAAAACAAATCCAAGAAATTTGATAAGCTATAGGAAGGTAACAAAACACAAAACCCTAATGTTTTCTTCTAAGAATAAGAGAAAGGAAAAGTTTCCCATTTTGATTTGTGGAGGTGACCACTTCACTAAAGAGTGTTCTCGGCGAGAGGAAGTTAGCAAATTTTTGAAAAATTCCCCCACCTCGACAGTTCTTACAGACCCTTTCCCCACCCAAACACAATTGATTGATCACCAATCCTTGTGCAAGCCTTCTTCATCTTCCATAGATGAAGTCAAAATGATTTCAAGTGAATCGATTAACCTTAATACGATCCCAAAGTTATGACCCTCCTCCAGAAAATAAAACTGATAATGTTCCACCTGAAAAACCTTTGACATCCACTCCTCGACCTAATGGTCTTCATATTGAAAAACCTAATCTTGATGCAATTCTTCACCCACATAAGAGTACACTTTGAAAGTCCATAATTAATCGTAACGCACATGATGCCTAGTACTAAAATAGAGTGGAAGGTATGGCTAAAGAACCATGCACTATGTCGACTCTTGAGGTACTCTAAACATGTCCTACACATCGAAATAATTTACTATTAGTCCTTAGAGCATTGGATCTTGAAAATAAATTTATTTCAATTTGGATGATTTTAAATCCAGGATTTCCCATCAGTTAGCTTTCCAGTTGTCCATGAAATCTATTGGAAAGAAAATACATCATACTGTATTGGATGAGGGAGCCTCAAGCTCATTCATTCCTTTATATGGTTTGAGAGCTATCGGTTCTCCTGAAATTAATCATTCACCCACAACACTAAAGGCTTTTTATGGACGTAGCTTTCAACCTTATGGATTACTGCACTATCTCCAGGTTGAACTAGGGGGGAAATCAATTTTGATTCACATTGAAGTTTTTGACACTCCTTTATATTGCAATCTTGTCCTAGGTTGCAACTGGTTTTATGCTATGCAAGTTGTTGCTTCATCTATTGTTTGGGTAGTTCAGTTCCCATTCCAAGGGAATATTGTTACCGTTGACCAGTTAGATTTCTGTTCACCTGATGCCACTTCGAATACTTCAAACAATGTTCTACTTTTGGAAACCCCCCAATATCAGAACATTATAGTAGGTCTCATCAAATATTCCTCTCTTATGGGAATCTTTTTGTTATCTACTTTCCCTCTTGTTTCATAGTGTGCATTGATGAACATGATTTCTACTTCTACCATAGATAAAGGAAAGTCTATTGCTGATTCAACATCAATGATTCCTTTTGAGGAAATGTACCACGCTATTCAAACCACTAGTGATCCCACCATCAAGGATCATTTTTTGGTGGCTTTAGATCCCTATCACCTACCGTATTGGATAGAAACCCCTTTCCCCCCGTATCTAGATTATCTTTTACATACAATCCCCTCTGATGAGTCCATCATGGAAGTTATGTCCTTATATGAGATGAACTTGAAAGATCATCACCATATATCCTCTTTCCTTCCCCATTTCCATATGGTAGAAGAACAATTTGCATCAGCGGTTTCTTTTGATATAGTAACTCATCCTTAGTCCCTGATCCTCACTTGTGATGTCGAATCTCAGGGTAATTTTAGTAACATTACCAAAAATATTCTAGTTGATATATCAGTGAAACCTGGTATCCTAGAGAGTATCTAGATAGGATAGAACTCTTCCCCTTCAAATATATAGTCTTATATGACTTTATTTAAGCAATTCAGAGATATTTTCTCTTGGAACTATGAAGAAATTCCAGATATATACCCCTCTATCGTAGTTCATGAGATGAAAAATTACCCTCTCACCAAGCCAGTTTGACAAAAAATATGTTAGGTGCATCAAAGGAAAGAAAAATCCATTAAGGAAGAAGTTGATAATCTTCTTAAGGCTGGTTTCATTTACCTCATGCCCTTGATTGGATGGGTGTCCAATATAGTCCCTGTAAATAAAAGGCGGGGTACTATTAGGGTTTTCATTGATTTTCGATATTTGAATCGGGTTTGTCCTAAGGACAACTTCCCCACCCTGTAAATTGATCAAATTATTGACAACTGTACTGGAAGTGTCATATTTTCATTTATGGATGGCTTCTCTAGCTACAATCCGATCGAGATACTCCCATCTGATCAACACAAGATGAATTTTATCTTCCCACGGGGAATCTTTGCCTATAGAAATCTTCCTTTTGGTTTGAAAAATGATGGCACTACATTCCAACGTGTCATTCATATTCTTTCCATGACATTAAACACATTGTGGAACCTTATCTTGACCACCTTAATTCTCATTCGAAGCAGCGAGATCACCATGTTGATCATCTAAGAGCCATTTTTCTTAGATGTCGCCACTTAAAAATTTGATTAAACCCACATCAGTGTGTTTTCTATGTTGATACTGGCCTACTTCTTGGTTTTATTGTGTCCAAGGATGGAATTCGCATAGACCCTATGAATATTGAATCTATCCTGGCTCTACCCACTCCAACCAATGTTACTGAAATCCAAAGTTTGAAATGAAAGGAAATTTTTTTACATTGTTTCGTCTGCAATTATGCTTAAAAACACATAGTTTCATGTGAATTTTGAAGAAGGATACCCCTTTTGTTTGGGGTGAATTAGTGCAACACATATTCAATAATATCAAACATGCTATTACGCATGCACCTGTTCTGTAACCACCAAATTATACAAAGGATTATCCCTTGTCATGTGCCTGCATCACTTTCAACCATCGGTATGGTTTTAGTCCATTCAGACGAAAACGATCAGGAACATATGATATATTATCTGAGTAAGAGTATTTCAGACTCTGAAACCCAATATTCACATGTGGAGAAACTTGCTCTGGCCATGGTCATTGCAGTACAGAAGTTTCATCATTACATTTTTCTCTGTATAGCCATAGCCTATGCATATTCTAACCCCATGTATTATATCTTGACTTGTCAAGTACTTGAGGGAAAATAGGTTACGCTGGATTGTAATTCTCCAGGATTTTGAGTGGAAATTTTCCAAAACTAGTTCTAAGAACTTTCTCATCTTCGTCGAGCTTATGCGTGACATTCCCCATATTATTGAAGGAACATAGCCTATTGCTTCATTTCCCAATGAATCCTTGTTCCTCATTAGTATGTTTGACCCTTGGTATGGAAATCGCATTTTCTATCTCTAGACACAACGATATTATCCCAATGCAACTCAAGATGAACATTGTCACATTCACCACCAAGCCAAGTACTTATAATGCCGTGGCGTTAACACCATATTACGATATTGTATCACTCATGAAGAAGATGAGATTGTTCTAAATGATTTCATTTCTGGAGCCTGTGGTGGTCATATCTGTCGGTTGGCTACTTCCCAAAAGATCTTGCACACTAGGTATTTTTGGCCTCCAATATTTAAAGATTACATTGAAACTGTCAAAAAATGCCCACCTTGTCAATTATTCACATAAAAAAAAGCACAGCTATCCTTCTCTGTTACATCATGTCATAACCATTGGCCCTTTTACAAAATGGGCATATATTTCATGCATTGTAGACCTACCTCATCCGGGGGGCATGGCTACATCATTGTGGTCATAGATTACTTCACTAAATGGGCCGAGGTTATGCCTATGTATGCCGAATATGGAAATACAATTGCTCTTTTTCTATTTAACCATATTATTTCCAGATTTGGGATCCTTATGGCCATTGTGACTGATCATGGATCACATTTTCAGAACAAGATGATGGAAAAATTAAGTGCAAAATTAGGGTTTCATGACAACAACTCTACACCTTATTATCCATAGGCCAATGACCAGGTTGAAGCAATCAATAAATTTAGAAAAACTATGCTTCAGCAGATGGTAGGAAAAGAAAAGTCTAATTGGCATTTGTAATTTTTTTCAATGCTATGGGCCTATAGGACTACTGTCAATACATCCACTAGTTTTACACCATTTCAATTGGAATATGGACTAGAGGACACTCTTCCAATAGAGCGTGAGATTCCTTCTTTGAAACTTGTTGTAGAACTTTTACCCATTACTACATTAGAGGAAGAATGTTTGTTGTACTTAAACAATCTTAATGAAACTCATCGTGATGCTACCTTAGCAAATGAGGCACACAAATGATGAATGAAAGCTCAATATGACAGATCCATTCAACCCCACTGTTTCAACAAAGGAGACCTGGTCTTGACCTATGACCAGAAACATGATAATTTGGGGGTCAGGAAACTAGAGTCTATGTGGCATGGGCCTTATATTATTAGCCGTGTCTTAGAGAAAGGCACATATGAGTTAATATATTATGAATCAATACCTCTGGGAGAGCCCCGCAATGAGATCTACCTAAAAAAATACTATGCCCAGGTCATCTAGCATAGGTTCATTGTAAATATTGTTTATAAAGTGCTATGTGTTGTTTGAAAAGTGTGGCTTTAGTGTGAATTCAATATTTTTTTTCTCAACCCTACTTATATAGTCTCGTGTTTAAAATGAAATATGAACACCTATACCAGTTTTGCAGATGGTGCTAATCGTTACACCTTGAATATTGTATCGACAACTTGGGTATTGTACTCTCTAACAGGTGATCTGGTGAGTTCAAGGGGAACTTGTTTGGGTCCAACAACAAACAACCTCAGTTTATCACGCGGTGATTGGTTTATTGAGAGAAGCATTAGGTAATTATGTAAGAGAAATTAGGGTTTACTTAGACTCAAAGTTGGTAGTGCATCATGTTATCTCCCAAATAAAATAAATTTATTTTTGATAGTATGAAAAATTTAAATGATGCAATGAAGGATATGAAGATCACTAACAGTTTTGAAGACCTCTATTTTTTATGCAAATTTCACAAGGTTGTGGTTTTGGTGGCTTGGGTGAGGATCAGAACATCTCATTAGCCACCAAAAGATGGAATATAAATAGCGGGTGGAAGACCCCTTCAACATATAGGCGTATTGCTGAAACTGTTTACACCATCGAAATGTTTTTCAAACATCAATCGAGAGTTGTGAAGACTTCAAATCGATGAGCTAGTTCTCAAAGGTGCCGCAACGGTGGAGAATATAGTGACTATGAATTCTGATTCAGACTTCCAATGACCTTCGACAACAATGAAATCAGATCAGAAGAGCTAAGGATTAAGCAGCAGCGAGGTAAAGCTAGAAGTTTCCGCAGTGTTGGTGTCGAAACTTTAAGGGACTAACGATTGGTGAGCTATCCCCCTAGGGAGCCTCAATGGAAGGAAGAAAACTGACTACGACTTCCGATCGATGACAAGAAACATTCCAATAGCATGACTATAGAAGAAATTCATCGGCGGTTGGAAGAAATAAGAACAACGGAGCGGCAAGTTAGTTCTCAAAGGTGCCGCAACGATGGATAAAATAGTGACTAAGCATTCCGATAAATCAAAGTAACCACCAATCGGAGGAAATATAGACTAAGAGTTCTGATGGTAAGAAGTTTTGAGTTTCGATCATCGACGTTGCAGAGTCTTAGTTCACTACGGAGCCGCAACGGTGGAAGAAAAACAGACTACGGCTTCTGCTAAATGAAAAGTTCAGAAAGCGCAACAATAAAAGATCATCGGCAATATTAAAGACTAATCGTTAGCATAACAGTCCATTAAGGATCCGCAACTGCGGCAAACATTCAGGCTTGGAGTGCTGATGGGCTAGAGGAAACAACTTCCAATCGTCGATGTAGAAACTGTCGGCAAATTAGTCCTCTGAGTAGCTGCAACTGTGGAAGAAAAATAGACTAAGGCTTTCGTGAGTAGATGAAAACTTCGTCATCGAAAATGATAAATACTAACCAATGGTGAAACAGTTAGATGCAGAGCCACAACATTGAATGAAAGACTTACTGTGGGTTCCTAAATAATATAAAGACATCGCCGAGTGGAGGAACTAAAGACTACGCGCCGGAGCTTGAAAACATAAAACCGATGGTGAATTAGTCCTCTAAGTAGCCATAATGGTAGAAGAAATATAAACTACAGGGTCCGCAAGTAGATGAAACTTCGGCGTTGGAACTCAGAATCACTAGTCGTCGGCAAGATAATGAAATTGGAAGCCGCAACGGTAGAAGAAAGAAGACTAAATGTCTGATTCAAACTTTGACGATATGATTCCGACAACGATAAAACTATTTCGTTTCACCTCCGAAACTGCGGCAAGCATTCTAACTTGAGGCACTAATGAAACAAAATACAAAGCTTTCGATCAGCGACAGCGGAAACAAAGTAAAAAGGGGTTTTGGGCGGATTGAATGAGATGGGGAACTTCATTTAAATGCCGATACACTGGCTGTTGGTGGAAATTTCATAGAAAACCAGCAGTGGTGGTTATTAGATACCACTTCAGTCATTAAAATATCGCTTGATGAACTAGGTCTTCACCATGAATAAACAAATTGTTAGCAAGGGTTTGAAGCCCTAATCGAGAAAAAAAATGACTTTCATTTATTTTTGATGTAAACAGATTGCATTTTCAGGATCTATAAATTTTGTAAAAGGCTATAAATCCCATGATTATTTCATTAATAAAGGTTTGACTCTAGGGATCTATGATCCTATTCCATTATCAAGTGTCTCATCTGGTTTATTCTAAGTATAAGCTCTTTTGTTGTGATTTATTCAACCATCTCTTTCTTTACTATGTTTATTGCCTAAATGTGCATTTATGTAATTTTTAGATTTATTAAAGGGATGATAGCTGTCATCCTATTGGTTATTTAGTGGTATTTGATTTATAAACACCATCCTCAGTAGGATTTAGCCATTTATATCCATGTTTTATGTGTGTAAGTCTGCCATCCTGGTCAGTTCTCCATCCCTGCACCTTTTTGTCAAACTACTGAACAAGTTGTAACTAAAAGCCTTGTGATTGAGTGAGATTCATGCATGTCTTGAGAGTGAGAGGCTATATAGGTTATCTAGCTTGATCTAATTCAGAAAAAACCCAAAAAATAGTTTAAGTTACCAGGCATCCTCGAGCTACAACCTAGAGGAGTTTCCTGGAGTGATAACAAAGTGGCGCCGTTGTCGGGGAGAGGAGATAACAAAGTGGTCCCGTTGATGGGAAAATTATTCATCATGATCAACTTCATTAGAGAATTTGGAGGCCAAGAAATCTTGATAGAGAGAACAAGAGGATATGCTCGGTTTGCTCCATGCTTCATCTTCAATTTCCTGCAAACCAAAAGCTTTGTCCAAAAATTTTCCACAGCTCAAATGGAAATTCAGCAGAATCTATGAGATGATATATATTTGGAGACATTCCCAAACACATAATTCCATAAGATCTATCACAATTAATTATCCAATCAATCTTCTCTTCATAAGAATCAGGTTCACTCAATGCACCAATGGAGACATCAAAGAGACATTTCCTCTTCAAGTATGCACTCATCTTTGGATTCCAATTAGCATAGTTGAAAGGAGATAGTAGAGGAAATTTTGAATCCATATTTAATTTGTTGATATGCTCTAAGAGATACTCTCTGCAACCTGCAAAACAAACTAGGAGAAAATCTTGTAAGCTAGACAAGCTCTTCTTCAGAGAGGGATAGGAGACTGGATGAGCTCCTCAACTCTATAGAACTTGATCAAAATTGTAGCTCTGATACCATGTAGAAATAATAGATCAATGCTATGTGCAATTATTCTAAGAAGAAGCACAGGAAATAGACCTTGCTACTAAGAATTCTCACAAGCATACACATGAAAATAGAGAGAAGAAAAGAGACTGAATCACATGAATGAAGAGATGAATATTGGTGTGTATCCTTCCATTGAATAATGATGAATAATAGTGTACATAAATAGTACATCCCTCATAATAAAATCTAATTGTATGGAAACAACTCATAAAGCTCAAAAGGCTGACTTACCAAAATATAGCAAACCCCCATAGGTGGCTAAAGCACTTACCAAATCTATCAAGGACCTCACGAGTTGGAAAAATCATGAGTGAGTTGTCAAGGAGATAGAAAAAAAATGCTAATCATATAAAATGGAGAAAAACTAATGGAGGATGGGTTGGAAACAAAAGCTCCCAGTTTCCTAGTAGACTAGCTTTTATCTTATCCATAGAAAAGCAGGAAAAGCAAAAAAAGCAGAATAAAGCAGAATCTGTTGTAAAGTCCTGTATACTAATTCTGGATGGTCAAAAGGTGGTCAATATCAACCCAAAATTGGAAATAAATCATTCCTAGGATATATATGGCATGTATTGACTTTAAGGTGCAAGTGGATGCCAACTAATTAAGCTAGTGGGTGAATAATTAATCAAATAATGATTAATTATTTTATCCTAAGTTGTGAGTGGGTTTAATATATTCCAACACACCCATATAATTCTGACTTTATGATGGTATGACAAAAAATATAGATGCATATATATGCATATAGGGCCCAACAACAAGGCTATGGTCACCCTTTAACAATTATTATGTCCAGAAAAGTGAGGAAAGAGGAAAAACCACATGGGGAAAATCCTCCCTCAAGATAGGACAAGGCACAAAATTTGATATATGTCTTCAACATATATTCATATTCACTTTAACGAGCTGACTGAACTGCTACTGGATGAAGGACTTGCTGAAGAAATCATGAACTCCATGATCATGCGCTGGAGTGTAGAACCTGCAAGAAGGAAGAGGAGAGACTCCTTGTATCTCATCAACTAATGAAGTAGGAGAATTATATGAATGCTTCTTGCTGATGTAAAACTATGATCTACAAATATAATCTGAAATTGAAAAGAGATCTATGCATACTCCTTTCCAAAGAGTACAAAAATGAAGACAATTTATTTCACACCCAATTCCCTGAATAGCTGCAAAATTGTGATGTGAATCACATGTCAATATTCCAATCTGATGTAGCACCTGTATAGATCTGATATGAGGCTGATAAAACTCTGATATATCATAAATATTAGGATATGGAAAATCAAGGACAAATGCTTCGGTGGCTCGATGAGGATATAGGGCTAGACTAGGAAAATTATGAGCAACTGGGGAAAACTGATAGGTGTAAAAATATGAATGATGGATGGGCATAAGATCTGAACCATATGTGTTTAGAACTAATCCAAACATGTTTAATATCAGTCCATATATGACTAATTACATGGATAACCATCCACTTAAAGTTAGGAAAGACTTCAAACCATGTAAGATAAATATCACTGCATAAGAGACCAATGAGAAATCAACTAGTGAGCTTGGGATTTGTATAGTCTTTGGATTATTCAGAGGTATGGTATATTGTATGGATGGTGGTATTATATGTGTATCAACCTTCAAATATTATTCTAAATCAGAATCTAAAGGATCACATATAATCATATCAATAGACTCATGGGAATACACTGGTAATGAATCCTCTGTATGAAAGGAGGAAATAATGAGATGTTCACAATATTCAAGAAGAATATGAGTATTGATGCCAAGAACAAAGGAGGATATGCTGAAGCACATGATATCAATTAAGGTAAGTGGTATGACACAAATAAGGGTTTATGTGGCTAAGAAAACATCCTGTAAGTCACTGGGTTGTGCACCATCAATGAAAGAGGTATGCAAGAGGTGTAAAGAATATGGCACATAGATCTCAGAATCTAAGATAGGATATTGAGAGAAAAATGAATGGGTTATAGGATCATAATAAATATCAGCATCAGATCCATATGTTACTTCTTTTTCATCAATAGTATCACAAGAAGAAAAATCACCTTCAAGAGACACAGAAAAAGATGGCTCTTCAATATTTGCTTCTTCATTGAAGGAGGAAGAATTCGAATGAAAGAGGGCAGAAGCAACATGAACTGTATGAGAAAATTGTTCATAATGATAAAAATCATCATAGAATGTAGAGGCCAATAAATCTTGAGAGAGAGAACAAGAGGATATGCTAGGTTCGCTCCATGCTTCATCTTCAATTTCCTGCAAACCAAAAGCTTTGTCCAAAAATTTTCCACAACTCAAATGGAAATTCAGAAGAATCTATGAGATGATACATATTTGGAGACATTTCCAAATACATAATTCCATAATCTCTATCACAATTATTTATCCAATCAATCTTCTCTTCATAAGAATCAGGTTCACTCAATGCACCAATGGAGACATCAAAGAGACATTGCCTCTTCAAGTATGCACTCATCTTTGGCTTCCAATCAGCATAGTTGAAAGGAGATAGTAGAGTAAATTTTGAATCCATATTGAATTTTTTGATATGCTCTAATAGATACTCTCTGCAACCTGCAAAACAAACTAGGAGAAAATCTTGTAAGCTAGACAAGCTCTTCTTCAGAGAAGGATAGGAGACTGGATGCGCTCCTCAACTCTGTAGAACTTGATCAAACTTCTAGCTCTAATACCATGTAGAAATAATAGATCAATTCTATGTGCAATGATGCTAAGAATAAGCACAGGAAATAGATCTTGCTACTAAGAATTATCATAAGCATACACAGGAAAATAGAGAGAAGAAAAGAGACTGAATCACATGAATGAAGAGATGAATATTGGTGTGTATCCTTCCATTGAATAATGATGAATAATAGTGCACATAAATAGTACATCCCTCATAGGAAAATCAAATTGTATGGAAACAACTCATAAATCTCAAAAGGCTGACTTACCAAAATATAGCAAACCCCCATAGGTGGATAAAGAACTTACCAAATCTATCAAGGACCTCATGAGTTGGAAAAAGCATGAGTGATTTGTCAAGGAGATGGAAAAAACATGCTAATCCTAGAAAATGGAGAAAAACTAATGGAGGATGGGTTGGAAACAAAAGCTCTCAGTTTCCTAGTTGACTAGCTTTTATCTTATCCATAGAAAAGCAGGAAAAACAGAAAAAGCAGAATAAAGTAGAATCTGTTGTAAAGTCCTGTATACTAATTATGGATGGTCAAAAGGTGGTCAAGATCAACCCAAAATTGGAAATAAATCATTCTTAGGATATAGATGGCATGTATTGACTTTAAGGTGCAAGTGGATGCCAACTAATTAAGCTAGTCGGTGAATAATTAATCAAATAATGATTAATTATTTTATCCTAAGTTGTGAGTGGGTTTAATATATTCCAACACTTCAAGGAGAATGCCAGAGTAGTTTGATTTTGAGCCAGATAAACATCAGTATGAGTCAGATTCTGAACAAGAAGATTACGATTTTTAACTTGATTTGGGACAGCAGCAAGCCTGTGAGCTCCTGTCAGATTTAGAATTAGATTCTTCAGTGTTTGAAAAATACTCCCAAGACAGGTATGAATTTGGATTTTATAATCAGTTTGCAAACCAAGATGAAAAGATAAATAGAGAAGAATATCTCCCTCAAGAGCTACCTCATCTCTCTTATGATCTTCACAATGAGGAAAGTTGCAGTAACCAAGAGGACCAAGATTTCCAGGAACTATCTAATCTCCAGATAGAAAATCATGAAGGTATTCCTTCTCCTTATGAACATGTTGCTTCAAATCATGACAAGGGACTAGGTAATATTTTTCCAAATCTGTTTCAAAATTTTATTACTAATACTCCTATACAAGAGCCTTCATCTCTGTCATTAGAATCTTATCTTGATGCTCCGATAGTCAACAAATACAGTGATGAGGAAGAAGAGGTTGAAATTTGTGAAGACTTATTGTTTACTCAAATTTCATCTAGTTCTTCTTTTCAGCAGAGAGATGATAAAGAATGTGTGAAAGCTGTGATAGTTTCTTGTTACAAATCTGCTGCCCAAAAGTTCAATACAGATTTTTTTGGTTTTGGTATATCCCACAAAGATATTATTGTGAAAAAGGAAATTGTTAGCTATGATCATGATGAATTCAAAATAAGTGAAGGGGAGCAGAAAAATTCAGATCAGCTGTTGAGCTTGCATTTTTATCAAACAAAGGAAGAAGGAATCAAATATGAAGAGGAATATGATGATATGAAAAGTCCAGAACAACAGGGCATAACTCATCCTTCCCAGTCAGAGGTTAAGCAATCTATAGTTAACATAGTGATCACTAAGAGCAGCCAGCAGTGACATTTCATTAAGTTGGAACAGCAACATAAAAAGGTATTTCTTAAAAAAGTATTTCTTGTTGGCTTTTATGACCCCGTTGCTGACTATCTGGAACTTATGAGCAGCATAGATATCAAAATATTTTTGACAGATTATAGTTGTTTCTGTCACCCTTTGAAACTACATTGCTGCATGCTAGGGTTTCATTTATTTTTCGGGTCAAGACCAAGGTTAAGTTCAGCAATGAGCTTCTGACTTGGCTTCATTGGAAGCATGATGTCACATGATAATAAGGATCTACTGATTATAATTAGGAGTAGGAGTAGATAGGAAAATAAGCTCTTAATATGAGCAGCTAGGTCATTTTCAGTTGTTTTCATGAATAAGCAAAGAAGGCTACAGGAAGGGTGCAATGGATCAGTGATAGAAGACAAATGACTCCATGCCCAATGGAACACTAGAATATAGCTTTAATTATTCTTTTTTAGGAAAGGAATTTTTGGTCTGGTGTTCTTGGGACCTCATAGGGAGGTTCCCATCCCCGCGTAAGGGCCAGATGTTATCTCCCAAATAAAATAAATTTATTTTATATAGTATGAAGAATTTAAATGATGTAATGAAGGATATGAATATCACTAACAGTTTTGAAGACCTCTATTTTTTATGCAAATTTCATAAGGTTGTGGTTTCAGTGGCTTGGGTGAGGATCAGAACATCTCATTAGCCACTGAAAGATGTAAGATAAATAGCAGGTGGAAGACCCCTTCGGTAGATAGGCGTATTGCTGAAACTGTTTACACCATCGAAACATTTTTTAAACATCAATCGAAAGTTGTGAAGACTTCAGATCGATGAGCTAGTTCTCAAAGGCGCCGCAATGGCAGAGAATATAGTGACTAAGCGTTCTGATTTAGACTTCCAATGACCTCCAATAGCGATGAAATCATATTAGAAGAGCTAAGGATTAAGCAGTGGTGAGGTAAAGCTAAAAGTTTCCACAATGTTGGCGTCGAAACTTTAAGGGACTAACGATCGGTGAGCTAGCCCCCTAGAGAGCCGTAATGGTGGGAAGCAAATTGACTATGGCTTTTGATCAATGACAATAAAAATTCCAATAGCATGACTATAGAAGAAATTAATTGGCGGTCAGAAGAACTAAGAACAACGGAGCAGCAAGTTAGTTCTCAAAGGCCCCGCAAAGGCGGATAACATAGTGACTAAGCATTCCGATAAATCAAAGTCACTGCCAATTGGAGGAAATATAGACTAAGAGTTTAAATGGTAAGAAGTTTTGAGTTCTGATCACCGACGTTGCAGAGTGTTAGTTCACTATGAAGTCGCAACGATGGAAGAAAGACAGACTACGGCTTCCGCTAAATGAAAAGTTCACAAAGCGCAACAATTAAAGATCATCGACGATCATAAAGACTAATCGTCAGCACAATAGTCCATTGAGGAGCCGCAATTGTGTCAAACATTCAAGCTTGGAGTGCCGATGGGCTAGAGGAAACAACTTCCGATCATTGATGTAGAAACCGTCGATGAATTAGTCCTCTGAGGAGGCGCAACTGTGGAAGAAAAATAAACTAAGGCTTCTGCGAGTAGATCAAAACTTCATCGTCGGAAAGGCTAAAGACTAATCGGTGGTGAAACAGTTAGATGCAGAGCCACAACAAGAATGAAAGAGTTACTGTGGGTTCCAAAATAACAAAAAGACATCACCAAGCGGAGGAACTAAAGACTACGTGCCGGAGCTTGAAAACATAAAACCGACGGCGAATGAAAGACTTACTGCGGGTTTCGAAATAATAGAAAGACATCGCCAAGCGGAGGAACTAAATACTACATGCTGGAGCTTGAAAACATAAAACCAACGATGAATTAGTCCTCTAAGTAGGCGCAACAATGGAAGAAATATAAACTATGGGGTCCGCAAGCAGATGAAACTTTAGCGTCAAAACTCGGAATCACTAGCCGTAGACAAGATAGTGAAATTGGAAGCTGGAATGATGGAAGAAAGAATACTAAAGTTTCAATTCAAACTTTGACGGTATTCTTTTGACAGTGATAAAACTAGTTCATTTCACCTCCAAAACTACGACAAGCATTCTAACTTGAGGCACCGATGAAACAGAAGACAAAGCTTCCGATTGACGACTGTGGCAACAAAGTAAAAAGGGGTTTTGGGCGGATTGAACAAGATGGGGCAATTCAGTTAAACACCGATACACTAGATGTTGGTGGCAATATCATAGCAAACCAGTAGTAGTGGTTATCAGCTACCATTTCAGTCATTAAAAGATCACCCGGTGAACTAGATCTTCACCATGAATAAACAAATTGTTAGCAAGGGTTTGAAGCCCTAATTAGGAAAAAACTATGACTTTCATTTATTTTTGATGTAAACAGATCGGATTTTCAGGATCTGTAAATTTTTTAAAAGGCTATAAAGCCCATGATTATTTCATTAATAAAGGTTCAACTCTGGGGATCTATGAGCCTGTTCCATTATCAAGCATTTCATCTGGTTTATTCTAAGTATAAGCTCTTTTGTTGTGATTTGTTCAGCCATCTCTTTCTTTACTGTGTTTATTGCTTGAATGTGCATTTAGGTAATTTTCAGATTTATTAAAGGGTCGATAGTTGTCATCCTATTGGTTATTTAGTGGTATTTGATTTATAAACACCATCCTCAGCAGGATTTAGCCATTTATATGCATGTGTTATGTGTGCAAGTCTACCAGCCTGGTGATTTCTCCATCCCTGCACCTTTTTGTCAAACTAATGAACAAGTTGTAACTAAAATCCTTGTGATTGAGTGAGCTTCATGCATGTCTTGAGAGTGAGTGGTTATATAGGTTATCCAGCTTGATCAAATTCAGAAAAAACCCAAAAAACCATTTAAGTTACCAGGCATCCTCGAGCTACAACCTAGAGGAGTTTCCTGGAGTGATAACACATCAGTTAAACGGAGTCTAAACCATCTTGAAACCTCTACTCCCTTGTACATTCCGAAGAGTTAGGATTTTGGAAAGGTATTTTGAGTATGTCTCTTCTTAACACATTTCAAGACATTTAAACGCCGTGGAAGATTCCTTAGAAATTTTTTTCCTAGATTGGTATCTTGCTCATAGTTAAGTTCGTTTTAAACATAAAAATCATGCATTGGATTCATAGTAGGAATTCATTCACACATCACATTTGCACACACATCTGTACATAAAATGTTTTCATATATATATAAGGTAAAGTTGAGATAAAAAAGGGCTGAAGAATCAAGCTTTTAGATCACCCGAGGTTTGAGACTATCATAGTTTCAAAATACATCTATATGGGGAAAAAACTGAAGCTTCAAATCTTTGAAGATTTAAGTGTAAATAAAATACAAAAATGAGGGAACCACTGTTGGCAGGGGTTTTGGACAAGTTAGTTTTACAATATCATGAGTGCCGCTCAAGCGAAAGAAGGTGCACAAGGTGGAAGATAGACTATTTTGAATATTTTTGTGTCACTTTTGGTACTTTTGGACCATATTTTGTGGATATTGGTCATTAGTCAATAGAATTAGTTAAAAATTAGTTAGAAAATTGTCCAAGTGGACCATGAATGTAAAGGCACAATCCTATAAGTAGAAGAAGAATTGTAAATGTGAAGAGGATATTAGGTGGAGATCATATCAGATAATGAGAATTGAGAGCTTAGAAATCAATTGAATTGTTGTATGTCATGGATCTGTGGTTGATTGCATAGAAATAATATGAGAAGATAGAGGTTGATCTGAAATACTGTTGTCTTTGTGTCTCTTTTTGTTTTCTTGTTCCTGTGAATCCAATGGTGAATGTGTGCGACATGAATCTATGATATGATGTTTATTTCTTATGAATAATGTTATCTTTTTAGATTTGTTTGTGTAATAGTATGGTTGCTTCTGTTATGAATAAATGATGCAGGGAATGTATTTGTTAATAATGAAGTAACCTGTCAGATCTGGTAGATAAGTTGATGAATTATCGATTCCCATAGTCCTCTTCTATTCTACGGAAACTTGGTTTCTTCATCCCTCCCTTGAACATCTCGGGTGAGACTTCATTCACTTCATGGGTGTTTTCAGACAGGGTCAAACCTGTCTGGGCTGGTGCCCAGGGAGATTGCGGTGAGTTGAGTGTCAACAGAGTGGGAATCCCTGTCAACTGGGATTTGTTGGTTGGGTTTATGATAACAAATGGTTCTGTTGTCGAGAACTTTTTGCGACTGAGAGGAGGATATGTTGCATCTGATATGACCAAAAATTCAAGATTGGTTTGATCAGAAGCTACAAGAATTTGCTGAAGTAGAAAATTAGAACCATGGACTAACGATGGACAAGTGGTCAGTGAGATACATACAGGATGGACCTCACGAATACTTTTTCTCTAAGTTTCCCATCATATTGTACAAATGGTTGACGTGGTTCACTTACAAGAAGAAAAATTTCCTAGGAGGAGAGCCAACATCTTGGATCCCTAAATTGATCCAAGAGCTACAGGAAACTGACAACAAGGCATCACGAGCTATTGAGGTATGGCTGGGTAGTATGCTAGAAGGATATATTACTGAGTTCGCAGTTGAAACTGCCAAGTCCTACAACGAAGTAGAAAGGGAAATTTTCAACGGACCCAGAGGTAGGTTCTTGTTGTCTCTACAATTGTCAATTAAGATGCTTGTCTATGAAAATGGTATACTAAAGATGCACCTCGAGTAGTAGAACTCCGGTGTGTGGAGGTGGTGGATACCATGATGAAAGGGGGGAGACGAATGGGAAGATAAGGGGTATATGGGTTCAAGTTTCAACAAGACTATAAGGGAATATGAAGAAGAAAGTTGTCTTATGAGGGGAGGAGAAAGGTTTCGATAAGAGAAGAGGTAGAGGCTAGGAGAAGGTCCTGCTATGATCGAAACACAAGACTACGAAGGAAGACAACATGAGATGAAGAGAACCTATAGTGACGAAGAGGACAAACAGACCCAGACTACGCCCATAATAGCAATAATATTAAACCCTAGTAGAAACGTACCCATGCCTCCATGCACTACTCCATATTCGGGAAGAAACACAAGTTCCACATCGACTTTCCCAATGTGCCCACAATATTGTAGTAGTATATCAGCATCTATAGGAAGAAGGTCCAGGATGGTAGGCGATGATACAAAGTTACCTTTTTTCCATGGAAATATGACTGACAATCTCGAGCAATATTGGTTCTTATGTGAGGCATTGTGGAGAGTCAAACAGGCCATGGTTGATAACATTAAGAAAGGCCAATTGGTGACTACTCTTTGAGGTTGTGCACTGGATTGGCAAATGAAATTTATACAAGTTTCTACGAGGACCCATGCAGAAACATTGTATGAAGTTAGGAGAGGACTGATTGAAGAATTCTGGAAACCAAAATATGAAGCACAATACATTACTGAGTTAAAAGAGATTAAGCAATTTCTTAATGAGACCATTTGGGACTTCGATAAAAGATTTAAGACACTGATGGTGAGAGTCAGTTTTGATATGAGAGATGTCCAACAAAAATAATGGTTTATTGCAGCATTGGTACCTCATATCCAACAATCACTGATGCAACAGAATATCGTAGCACAAAGAGAGGATTTGGAGATCGTAATGAAGTTAGAAGCCTCACCTATTGGGGAGAATGTAGCTAGTATGAACCAAATTCAGGCACGGCTTGTGAACTTGATGCTTCAATTGCAAGACAATAAGAAAGGGAAAGAGAATCATGAAGACCTTTGGTGCACTCATTGTCACACAGATGGACACACTAAAGATAATTTCCCTAACTTCCAAAATTATCTGCTATCTAGAGCGCCAAACCCACTTAGTTGCGGTAACATACCATGGTGCCGCATATGCTAAGTCTATGGGCACCGACATGAATAATGTGGATACATGCATAAGATGGTGACAAAGCCACCAAACCTATATTGTTCATTTTTTCGATATGTGGGGCATGAAGATAAAGGTTGTCATGCATATGAACTGATTCATGAAAGGACATACGACTCATACTTGCTGAAGGGTGCAGATCAATGCACAACACAACAATCATAGTCATAGCCTCAGGTGGTAAAATCTTGACCTCAACCGCAATATACAACACCATAGAAAATGCAATTTCTACCATCGCAGCTGCAACAACAGTTTGTGCCGCAACCACAGTTCACACCGCAACCGTAGTATAATTAGATTTCGATGGCTTCGCTGCAACCACGATATGTTCAAGAAGTGCAGTACGTTTAGCAGCAGCTCAATCCCTCGCCATACAAATTGGCTTAGGCACAGTACCAGTAGCAAGGAGGAGTCTGTGGAGGATTCCGAGAAAGAGGAGGAAGATGAGGTTATAGACTTCTCCAGTGTTACAAATGTGCGGTATTTGGACATTACCAGAGAGACTTCCCTCAATTGTAGTGTTCATGTACATACTGCACCACAATTGATCATACAGTCGAGAACTTCCCACAACTAATAGCAAGATGGTAGGCCAAGAACGTTTCCTTAGTTGCATAATCAAAACTAGTGGAAGAATCAAAATCAGCTACAAAACCAAAATCAGTTGCAAAACCAGGCTCAGAATCAAGTTCTACTTAATACTTAGACTGTGAATCAACCAATGAACCTGCCAATAAATTAGAATCCACTGCTTAACCAAAATCAATCGATGAACCAAATTCAAGGATCGACAGTTGCGATGATCTCAACAGATCCCAAAATAGAGGATGCTGATGTTTCCATCGTCACTCTCGGAGCTGTGACGACTAGAGAAGATGGGCCCCGCCTACAGGTTTGATTGGTTGGGAAGAAGAAGCTATAGTTTGATATCGCAACTAAAAAAGATACATTCTTTGAAGCTCAGGATGAAATTGAAATAAATCTTGGTAAGTCACCTATTTTTGAAATGCGCCCTCTACTTCTGATTCTTCATTGGAGGCAGGTCCATTGCAGTAGAAGGGTACCATGCAACACTTCTTTGAGAGTTGCTTGTTGCTAGCAAGAGATATTGATTCTTTGACCAATATTGAAAAGTTGTTACACCGCCCAGGTAAGGAGTGGAAGGAATCCACGGTGAACTCTTTACACAAGAAAAAGATGGGAAAAGAGATGTGCATGAATATTCAACTTGGGGACTATGAAGTAGATTTGGTCATTCTTGAACTGGGATCAGATGTGAATATTCTAACAAAGCAAACCTGGCATTAGATGGGGAGGGATATGTTGGGTTGGTCCCCCATGCAGTTGTGACTGGCTAACAAGGACAAAGTACAACCGATCAAACGTGTGTCGAACCTGGTTGTAGATGTTGAAGGTATGAATACCTATGCCGATTTCAACGTGATTGAAGTTGTTGATGGTGGGGGATCCTATATCGCATTGCTGGGGATTGGATGGTCTAGTGATAGTATGGAAATTATTAACTTCAAGAAGCAAATGGTGACATTTGAGAATCACGACATCAGATTCATCGTTCCTATGGATCCAAACGAAGGACGAAGATATATTGAACTAGTGAAAGATGAAGTTGTCAGGGGATGGGATCATGCTTACAACATTTACGAAGAATACATCCTGTTGCCACCTGACACACACCTAGGGGGAACGTGGTAGAAATATTCAAGCCACTCAGTGTGTCCTTGGGGGAAAGTCTTGAGTCAAGGTCGTCACCTTGTTCTTGACTCCTCCATTTAGGAGAACTCCTAACGAAGGCAACGGGGGTAGACCCTACAAGTTACTAAGGCTGGTTACTTAGATCATGATGGTATTAAATGAGTGAGTATTTTAGGAGTTTTGAAAAATGAATTCGACACAAGATATTTGCAAGATTTGTTATAGAAGGGCCAATGATAGTATGGCAATGATTAAATTCAAGAAGCGAATGATGACATTTGAGAATCACGACATCAGATTCATCGTTCCTATGGATCCAAATGAAGGACGAAGATACATTGAACTAGTGAAAGATGAAGTTGTCAGGGGATGGGATCATGCTTACAACATTTACGAAGATTACATCCTGTTGCCACCTGACACACACCTAGGGGGGAACATGGTAGAAATATTCAAGCCACTCAGTGTGTCCTTGGGGGAAAGTCTCGAGTCAAGGTCTTCACCTTATTCTTGACTCCTCCATTTAGGAGAACTCCTAACAAAGCCAACGGGGGTAGACCCTACAAGTTACTAAGGCTGGTTACTTAGATCATGATGGTATTAAATGAGTAAGTATTTTAGGAGTTTTGACAAATGAATTCGACACAAGATATTTGCAAGATTTGTTATACCACAACAACATAGAAATCAAAAATTGATAAGCAGTAATGCGGATATATATGATAATATAAAATAGATCAGTTCAATTAATGGAGTCCACAAATGAGATTGCTGTTGAAATACAAATGGGTGTTGCAAGTGCTCTTGGTCAAATTTTAAGTTAACGTATGATGAGTTAATTAAATTAGGCAGTGGAACTCCAGATATACCCAGGGGGTACTTGGAGTATGTCCTAAAGTAACAATCGCTATGGTTACCCACAAGGAATGTGTGGGATAAATGGAATCTCTTATACTGTGTTCATAATACACCCGCTAGGATGTAACATAGATTGGTGCCCCGAGGTCACTGTCCAGTAGTTCCCACTTCCTTTGGGTATTTCTCCGCCGTTTACGATTCAATCAAGGAATTGGATTTTTTCCTAAGTTGGTTAATTGGGAAAGTGAATCCTAATTATTCTAGTCACTCGTGTTGCTTTTGACGCAGATTGACTGATTGAACGAACCGTAGCTAGTGTAGAGCATACACAACGGAGCCTTGATAAGTTTTTTAAGGATTTTAAGCTATGTTCTTTGTTAAAAATGGAGAACCTCCAGGAATATATTTGGGTCCAAGTGGAACTCAATCAGGAAAGTGAGGAGGGGTTGATTTTAGATAGCAAAAAAATACAAAACACAACTCGCAGATTATCTAATTAGTCCTACCATGCATCTCTTTCCCTTTTTGGGTCAATCAGGAAGTCATGGGGTAAGTAGTATGATTACTTTGAATTTGTTAATATTGAAAGTATATAATGCAAATTCAAAGCATACAATGCTGCAATACAAGACAAAACTAGAAAAGGAAAAAAAGTGCAAAATTCACAAGACGCAGGATCCCCCCTCGGGGATGGGGAGTGAGCTGAAAGAGCCTACTCAAAATTTCTTTTTATTACTTAGTTACAATGATTAATTAAAAAAAATTCAGCTTGTTTCATATACCAAATGAACCCAGCTTACAAAGTACAACAATAATGACTACCGAAGATGGGGAGATCCCTGGGGGTTTAAAATGGCCCAAAAATTGCTTTCCGGACAACACCTCCTCCTCTTTTCAGAAGGACCTGATAAAAAACAGCAAGCTTAAATTAGTGTAAAGTTCCCAAAAAAAATTTAAAAAGTGTCTTTGGACAACCCCCAAAAACTACCGAAAAATACTAAGTTAAAATACTTTTAAGAAAAGACAAAAATAACTCAAAAGGACAATTCCTCTTGAGGATCTTGGCTAGGTTTGATGCAGCCAATGCAATATGAAATTTAGATTCTGGATTTAAATTTTAACAAAGAAATACTACTCAGTTTAAACAAGATTTTGATTTGGCTTAAAACTGCTTATAAAAAATGAAAGACTTTTACTACTAGATCTAGTTTTTAAAGAGAAAGGACTTGAATCTTTTTCTTAAATGAAACTAAATATATGCATGAAAATCCTATATGTTAATATCTAGGAAGATATCAGATTTGAAACAACAGATCTAAAATAGAAAAGGCAGGTAACCAAGAATATTTAATTTTTTAAAAGGATAAGAAGAGGAGAGAAGGTTGGTTCGTTGCTTGAAGGAAACAGGATGAAAGGAGGCCCTTTTGTGGAGCGCTGAGGGACAGAGTATTGAGATTATTGGGTAAGGAATGGTGTCAATATTGACGCACACCTCATCCAATCAGGAACCTGCAACTAGATCACACAAGCCTGCACAACACCTCGTGAGATCTGGATATAAATGTATGAAACAAAAAAAATGAAAGATCATGTAAAAATAAAGTTATTTAAGCATATAACTTACATTCTTGAGCATACATAATATGAATAAACAAGAGCAAGTAATATTACTTTCCTAGTTTACACCCTTACTTTATTCAACCGAATCCTTGAAGCTAGAATACAAAGCAGCAAAAAAATTGGAAAAAAATTGCAGTTACAACATTAGCAGCATGACGCTGGGAATCCACACAAACACATGCACTACATAGTATAACCTCTAAATCATCTTTATTCACAATGAAAATATAATAGTATTACAATGGAAACAACTCTTCCTCCAACTCTAACTATCTTCGAAGAGGAAAAATCTGCTTTATTTATTGCCAGACTAGCCAAGAGGGGCGCATGCCTGGCTGAAAGAGAGAGTACTAAAGCTAACAGAGAGTCAAGTTGAGCTTGTTTTGATGATGAAATGGTTTTTATCTGATGATGAAATGATTCTAATTGGACTGGAACTGCAAATCAGAGTGACAGCTCACTCAGTGAACTGAACCACCCATCAAACAACTCCCGGATTGATCCATGTGTGTGGAGGAGAGAGAAAGGAGGGCACAACCCCCAGTTTTGCATGAGCTTGTTAAGCTCCTCTTCAGCCCTGATCCATGCCTTTAGTCAAGGAATGGGAAATCCCAGTCAATATAAAGATGATGAGACTAATTTCAGTCAAATCGAAGCAAAATCCATTCATTTAGGAATTTGGATTTGCTCCACTATTTAATTAATTTTTAATTAAATTAAATAATATTTAATTTTTTTTTTGGATTTTCTTACTAAAGTGATGGAAAAATCACTCAAAACTTAGGAAAAGTGGGTTTATGGGTTTACCAGGTGCTCCGAGTTAGAAAATGAGCACTCCCATGACTGAAATTGACTTTTAATCCCACTTTTATTACAAGACCAATTTTTCCAATTAGACTATTAAAAAATAGTCTAAGTTTTGTGGAAAAATTAAAATTAAAAATTAAAAAACAAAACCTATGGGGACTTAGCACATGTTCATATGACTTGACTATAATGCCTAGCATTTTTAGACATTGACACATAGACTCTGATAACCTCAATATGCCTAAATGTGAAGCCGACCACCCCAACTTTCGAGGTATTTGAGTGCGAAACTCAAAAATTATCAGTCATTTATTCAACAACCATTAATAAGCAAGGGAGAAAACACTATGGGATGTTTGGATTGGCAAATGAGTCCAGGAGACCGAGTCTTTTACAGACACTACCATGTTAGAACATTTTATTACAACTCCCCCAAGGGGGTATGAACATGTGGTAGATAATAATAATAAAAACACTTCCCAGAAGCAAGTCTGAAGGTCTTCTGAAGTCTGAACAAATCCTCTTTGTCCAGTTTACCAAGATCACTTGATAAAACCACCAAGTACAAATTAGGTGGTAACTGTTAGTTTTTCATCATATAAGCTAGCATCATGATATTAGGATCTTTTAACTGAGAGAATAACAAGCATAGCAATAAAACATAAGCACATCACAAGAGATAAGAGACACAAAGAGTTTTCCTCGGGGAAACCATAAAGGAGAAAACCATGCAACTTCCTCAAAGATAGAATCAACACAAAAATGGTAATACCCCAAAACAGTAAGATGATCTCCCGACAGTAGCAGTCTCTCTCTCTCACACTGAGAGAGCTTCTCCTCTCTCACTCATGTGCCCCAATGAGTGAGTGTGTATGTTGCAAGTGAGATAAATAGAGAGGCTCACTCTCTATTTATATTCTTCTATTCACTTGAAGTACACTCCAACATGTTGGCCTCACTTAACGATTACTTACTAGAGCCGACATCTCTAGGAGTGTCTAATAACCCTAGTGCCCCACCACTTGTGGGGACTTTGCCTCCTCTGACCAATAGGAGGGTAACACAACGGTGGGGACTATTTCCTTGACTTACAATGACTCACCTAGGGTCAACTTCACTAGGATAGTCTAATAACCCAAGGGCCCCACAACTATGGGGGATTTAACCCTTGACCAATAGGAGGGTTACCCACAATGACTTGACATGACTTTCTCCTTATAGAAACTTCCCAAAATAAACATCGTGTTACAATAGATAAGAAATATGGATGAATATATTTCGAAGTTACAATTACATGAACACTCCCTCTTAACTAGGAAGGTATTCTCTTGACACAATTTATTAGCACAAGTCTTCTTCTCTGTATCATCTGAATCATCATTGAGTTCTCATCATCTTCATCTTTAGTCATATTTCATCTAGATCTGGATCATCTCTCAATATGGATCATCGCCACTGGATCATACTCGATCTAGAACATCATCACTGGATCATACTCGATCTGGAACATCGTCACTGGATCATACTTGATCTGGAACATCATCACTGGATCTGGATCATCTCTTGATCTAGATCATTACTGGATATCATCACTGGATCTAGATCATCACTCGATTTGGATCATCATCACTAAATCTAGATCATCACTCGATCTGGATCATCATCACTGAATCTAAATCATCACTCGATCTGGATCATCATCACTGAATCTAGATCATCACTCGATCTGGATCATCATCAGTACTAGAACTGGATCATCACTCGATCTGGATCATCACTCGATTTGGATCTGTCGGAGTCATCATAAATGGTTCTGGATCATAGCTCAATCTAGATCTCACCTGGGCATCATCATGTGTGTACTATCTTGTCATAGGAAGTTCTATAGAGCCAGTCTTCTTTCATGTTGGTTGTAGGCCTAGCCATTAGGTAGGTATTCACCCAGCACTTACCTCTAACCTACTCGTCAGAAAGGCATGCCCAGCACTCACGAGTCACATATGATCATGTAGTAAACTACAATCACATCAGAAAGGCCCAGCACTCACATTCACCAGCATGACAGGACATCACTATCATCTATGAAAAGGCTTCAGCACTTATATCTGACCTACTCGTCAAAAAGGCATACTTCCATCCAGGCGGGAACACATCCTACTCACAGTGATGAAAGATTTCCATACTTTCATCCAGGCTGGAATCGCATCCTGCTCACAATGATGGAAGACTTCTATCCAGGAGGGAACACATCCTACTCATAGTGATGAAATATTTCCATACTTTCATCCAGGCTAGAATCACATCCTACTCACAGTGATAGAAGATTTCTGCACTTACATCTGACCTGGTAGGAACCAAATCCTACACCCTTGTCAGAAGGGCATGCACTCACATCTGACCTGGTAGGAACTGAATCCTACACCCTCGTCAGAATGGCCCTCAGTCCTAGACTAAGCTACCTGGTAATAGACCAAGTGCCTCCACTCTCCTAGAGAGTGGCAGCTGCCCTTACATCCGTCCTACTCTACAAAATGGCTAGCACTCATATCTGACATGGAAGGAACTGAATCCTCTCACCATGACAGAATGGCTCAGCTTTTACATCTGACCTGCTCGTCAGAATGGCTTTGGATATTTAGCACTCATATATGACATCGAAGGAATGGCTCATCCTTTACATCTGACCTGCTCGTCATAATGGATTTGGGACTCATCACTTTCCCTTGGAGGAAACCTCAATCTGGATAACACCAAGCTTGTCCCTGAAGTACTCGAACTTCACTATGGCTAATGGATTTGTTAACACATCAGCTATCTATTCCTCCATCACAACATACTGGAGCTTCACACTCCTCTCTACACCATATCCCTAATATAGTGATACTTGATCTCTATATGCTTTGACTTGTCATGGAACACTGGATTCTCTGAAAACTTCACACAACTCTAGTTGTCGCAATGTATACAAGTATAATCCAACTAGAGATCAAATATATCAGACAATAGCTTCTGCAGCCATACTACCTCAAAACTAGTTGAATAAGCTGCGACATACTCTGCTTCAGCTGTACTCAATGCCACACAGGATTGCTTCCTGCTAAACCAAGAGATCACACCTGATCCCATACTGAAGCAACACCCTAAAGTGCTCTTCCTATCGATGGAACTGCCTATCGAATTTGAATCAACATAACCCTCTAGGTTAATCTTTTGATTCACATCATACTTGAGCCCATACTCAACTATACCCCTGCATGCTTTGCAACCATCAGGTGAACATGTCTCAATGTGTTCACAGCAAAGCAAATATCTGGTGTCAGGTACATCAAGGACCCAATCATCTGTCAATACACCGTAGCATCAACCGACTCTGATGAAGCATCAATTAATAGATTCATGTTTGATGCCATAGGTGTGGTCATGCAGTTTGTCATCCTAAACCTATTCAGGATCTCTACTACATACTTCCCTTTTCGACACCTCCATGCCTAGAAAATAGTGCATCAACACATAACAGGAGCGTCACTTTTCTTTCACCTTTAACCTTGAAGTAAAGTTTGGAATCTACTTTACTCTCAGTAAAGCCTAGAGTCATCAGTAATCTATCCATCCTATCGTACGATGTCAAACCTCAGGATCTTCTGCAGTCACTCCCTCTGAAGCAAAGCATCATACTCCCTCTGTCTTCCGTAATCTATGCACTTGAAACATTCTATACTGGAGTGACAAGTAGTATCCATCTAGGATCATTGGATACCAAGATCCTCTATTTTGAACTTTTTCAAAAGTTTTTCTCACATCCATTTGTGAGCTTGTCATCCTTTATCAACCTTGTAGCAAAGGTTAAGGTATTCATCAAACTCATCATGTATGTGTTATCCCATGGGTGTTTTCTTAACTCGTACAAGGCCTTCTTTCATTTGTACACATGATTATGCATGTCATGTGACTTCACTTCTAGTGGCTGCAAATGTCTCTTCGTAGTCGATGCCTTCTTTTCATGAGAAGCCTCATGCTACGGATCTTTCTTTGTATCCCATGATGTTTCCATCTAATGCATGATGGAACTACGAACTTCTCTTCATGTGTCGATACTGCATCCTAGACATCATTCTTCTTGAACTGGTCTTCCATTTCTTCTTGGTTATTTCTTCACAGCGGGAAGGTTCTATATCAATGATGCCACTGTATTCGTCATATTATTCTTCATTTTTGAACTGTTTTCACTCGTTCTTTGGAACAAGTCTTCATTCTTCTTTGCTTGCAGATGATTATGTATGCGGTCTTTCCTACAAGTCTAATGCATTTGTATGGTTAGAACATTTCATAAGGAATATTTATACTGGCAAGTTCTTATGCATAAATATATGGTCATGCAACTACTTTTGCCAATACAACATTCATCCATATCTCACTGAAACTTTCTAGATGCCTTCCATCTCTACCAGGACAACATTGATATTGTGCACTAATCCAATATGTCAACAAAGAGGTTTCATTCTGGATAAGTAGCAATGGAGAGTTGTATAGCACCATGAGCTACTTACCCATCAAATGCATATTAGTAGTATACTATTGTTAATGGAAACATCCTATCATGCGTAATATATCAAATGAATATAAACAAATGCATAACAAAACAATGAAATGACAATTGAATACTTATTGCTATTTGTTTCGTGGGTAGACTCCTTCTTGAGCCTTCAGCTTCATCATTTTCTTCATTCATAATATCATCGTTTCTTATCCAAATGCCAAGGTGGATAAGAAGTTCTTCAAGAGTTGAGATCTTCATATTCCTCATCGCTTGAGGGATCTTCTTTGGATGGTGAGAGCTTGATCTTCAATTGCTCCCATATTCTCTTCTCTTCTTATGAGTCGAGTTTCTTCTTCTTCTCGGAGTCTGCTGAAAGTAATCACTTCCTTCTGGCACACATTCCTTGCATGAATGAATCACATGATCATTCGAGTCCATTCAAGGTGACCATCACCACTTATACATTCTTCACTTCTTCTTTTACCGCTTCAAGTTGTTCTTTGATTTGAGAGACTCTTATGACTGCATGGTCTCTGAATTCTGGATCTTCACATTCTTTAGCTGGTTTCTTAAGGTCATATTCTGATTTATGTTCTTCCCTTCAAATAGCTTGGTCAAGGAATCAAACATATTTGGTGTCTTTAAGGAAGACACTTGTGGTACAAGTTGATCCGTGATTGAATTAACCATGATCTTCTTGGCCTTGACCAAGTTCTTCTTGTGTAAGGCTTCTAGCCTCATCTCCCTCTGGAACTGGAACCTCTCTACTCATGTAGGTGTCCAATTCATTTTCTTCAGAGAGAACATATACTTCCATGCTTGGAAGTTGTCAACTTCACCAATCTTATCATCAAGCTGATGTGATAGATCACTTTGAAATGAGAACCTCAAATGAAAATAGCAAAGGATTAGATCTTACTGATTTGAGGTGTTTGTCTTGGTTTCGGAGCTGGCTGATCTAGGGTTTGTCACAGAAACCCTAATTTTCAAAACTTGGAATCTTTCAGATCTGATTTTATAGACAGATATATCTCTTCAAATGGAGCTATCCAATGTACTCCTTTTTTGAAAACAATGGAGGGAAGCTCTCGGAACAGGAAGCCCTAGTTTTCCAATTTCTTTTGTAGAAATGCCTATTACTGTTTTTGTGATATCTCCGAACTTGCTGCTCCTCTATTTATGAAATTTCTCACTGAGGTAACCTCGCATGTGCGTGATCAAAAAAGATAGGTTTCATTAAAAGTGGTTTTACCATTTGGTATTTATGATCCTTTTCCCAAGGTGACCTATTACAGGACTGTTCCGAACAATGAAGTTGTACGGAACTCCACGTGTCACTGGTTCATATTCTAAGTATGATATTTAGACCACCAAAATTAAAGTCCGTTCCCTTTCTAGAACATCTTCAATAATTCCATTTGGACCTTTGTATCCCAAGATATTTCAGATCTCCCCAGGTGTCCTGTATAGGGATGAATTCTGGAAGAGGCTCGAACCCTAACTTGGATGGATCATATCTCCCATAATATAGCGAATCTGAGGCTGAAATTTGCACACAGTGTTCACTAGGATTTTATTGTCAGTGATTGCAATTTGCAGCTCCTGAAACTTCACCAATATCAGGATATAGTGAATGTACCATAACTTAGTAGTTTTATTATTTAGGGTTTTTCTAGCTCGGGGTCAAACAAATGAGTCCAGGAGACCGAGTCTTTTACAGACACTACCATGTTAGAACATTTTATTACAACTTCCCCAAGGGGGTATGAACATGTGGTAGATAAAAAAAAACACTTTCCAGAAGCAAGTTTGAAGGTCTTTTGAAGTCCGAACAAATCCTCTTTGTCCAGTTTACCAAGCTCACTTGATAAAACCACCAAGTACAACTTAGGTGGTAACTGTTAGTTTTTCATCATATAAGCTAGCATTATGATCTTAGGATATTTTAATTGAGAGAATAACAATCATAACGATAAAACACAAGAACATCACAAGATACAAGAGACAGAAAGAGTTTTCCTCAGGGAAACCATAAAGGAAAAAACCCCGCAACTTCCTCAGAGATAGAATCAGCACAAAAATGGTAATACCCCAAAACAGTAAGATGATCTCCCGATAGCAGTAGTCTCTCTCTCTCACACTGAGAGAGCTTCTCCGCTCTCACTCATGCGCCCCAATGAGTGAGTGTGTATGTTGCAAGTGAGATAAATAGAGAGGCTCACTCTATATTTATATTCTTCCATTCACTTGAAGTGCACTCCAACATGTCGGCCTCACTTAACAATTAATTACTAGAGACGACATCTCTAGGAGTGTCTAATAACCCTAGTGCCCCACCACTTGTGGGGACTTTGCCTCCTCTGACCAATAGGAGGGTAACACAATGGTGGGGACTATTGCCTCGACTTATAATGAATCACCTAGGGTCAACTTCACTAGGATAGTCTAATAACCCAAGGGCCCCACAACTATGGGGACTTTAACCCTTGACCAATAGGAGGGTTACCCACAATGACTTGACATGACTTTCTCATTATAGAAACTTCCCAGAATAAAAATCAGGGTATGACATGACTCAAATACATCCCGGAATAAACATCGGGTTACAATAGATAAGAAATACGGATGAATACATTCCGAAGTTACAATTACATCAACAGTAACGCATCCACCCAACTATTGATAGAGAACTTAGTTGGCACAATGCTAGTTATATGTCTTTTGATTCTAACATTTCATTAGAGAGATGGAAAAACCACATGCACGAGGTATCATTCATGAAGTGTGGCCTGATCATGTAGTTGTTGTACCATTTCACAACCGAGATTGTCAAATTACCAATTTACGAAGGGCTACCTGAGATGTCCACATTCTTAATAGATTTTGAAAAGAAGGTATCGAAACCGCATCGATTGTTGGCGCTGGAGGAAGCACTAAAGGCTACTCCAGCACGTTGGTTGGAAACTCATGGAAACAAAATTAATGGATGGGCACAATTTCGATAGTTGATGATAATTCTCTTTAGCGACACAGAAGTATATCACACTGGGAAGTATGATGGGCGAAATGATCCCAACAGCCACCTGATGGAATGCCATACTCTGTGGGCCTCACAACCAAAGTATGAATGGGTCCATGCCTTTATTCACACTCTGGACAAAATGCCAAGGTCATGGTATATATCAGCGGAGTTGCATAGAGAGATAACCACTTGGGAAGAGTTGGCGGTTTTATTTGCTCATACATTTAGTTTGGTAGATGCCAATCCTGATGTCCACAATGCACTTCATATCATTTAGGATATGGTATTAAAAGTAGTGCCGACTGCATATCCAATGGATCCACATGTGCATTACCACATGCAGTTGATTATGGAATGTTACAATGTGTCTGGCGAACCTGAGGATGATGATGAGCTACACAATATCAATATTCTAGAAATAGAAGGGAGTAGGGATGTTGCAGCAATAGATATACGGAGTGATCCCATTAATTATCCACTGAAGATCAGAAAATTTAACATTGGGATGGAGGAGAACCAAAAATTTACAAGCATTGGGGACTACTGGGATGAGGAGACTATGGAAAATATCATAGATCTATTGCATGAATTTCAATATCCATGTCCAACCAAATTATCTAAAATGAAATGGATAGTGGGTGATTTAAGAGAAATGAAGATTAAATTAAAACTAGATGCAAAACCGGTAAGGTGGAGACCGTATCACTTAAATACGTGATACAAGGAGAGGGTTAAAGTTGAGCTAGATATGATGTTGGATGCTGCAATAATTGAGCCAGTTGAAGAATCATAATGGATCAGTCCTATGGTGGTCCAAGACAAGAAAACAGGTGAAGGTCGAATTTGTGGGGACCTTAGAAGATTGAATGATGCATGTATGCATGACCTGTTTCCAACACCATTCATAGATGAAGTACTCGAAGGAGTAGGTGTTTAGGAGATGTACTCTTTTATATATGGATTTTTTGGTAATCACCAGATAAGAATAAAAAAACAAGATCAACATAAAATGGCATTTTTCATTGAATGGGGCTGTTTCCAATACACAATAATTCCCTTTGGGTTGAAGAATGCACCTACGATATTTTCTCGGGGTTTTTTCACTACATTAAAATATTTCATTCAGAAGTTCCTACAAGTTTATATGGATGATTGGATAGTGTACAGTCTAATTAAGGATCATCTGGTGAACCTGCGACTGACGCTGGAAAGATGCCAACAGCATCAGATCGTGCTGAACTCCAAGAAGTGTATTTTCTATGCACCATTTGGGATGTTGTTGGGTCACATTGTTTGCAAGAAAGGATTGTTGGCTGACCCTGTGAAGATAGTGCTAATTTTGAGCTTGCCACCACCAAAAAATGTGAATTTTCTTAGGGAGACACTGGGGCACATTATCTATTATCGCAAATTCATTAGAGGATATACTACGATGACTGACCCTATAGAGAAACTATTGAAGAAATATGCTCAATTCGTTTGGATTCCAGAATATCAAGGAAGCTTCGACACACTTAAGGCCAAGATGGATTCAGCACCCATAATAATTGTGTTCCTATAATGGAACAAGGAGTTCCATGTCCATCTCAACGCATCATCTGTCACGTTGGGAGTAGTGCTCGTGCAACTAGGGGAAGGAGATGTTGATCAACTTATTGCTTTTGCTAGTTGGAAGTTTTCATTTGCTGAGAAAAACTATACGACCACATAGAGAGAAGGTTTGGCATTGGTATACACGCTACAGAAATTCAGGAATTACCTCTTAGGTGGTCATTTTAAGATGTTTATAGATGACTCTTCTTTGAAGTACCTAGTCAATAAGCATGTGTTGGGGAGGAAGATATGTTGTTGGCTACTTCTCTTTTAGGAGTTTGATTTTGAGATAATTGTGAAGCTGGGTCACTTGAATGGTGGCCTCGATCATCTATCTCAGATTGAGACAGGAGAAGAACCAACAAATATTGGTGAGGGACTGCCAGATGCACAGCTATTCAGAGTTGACATAACGTAATACTTTTATGACCAAATAATCTAGTTCTTAGCGACAGGAGTTGTGCTGAAATATTTCTCGACAATCCAGAAGAAGTAGTTGGTAATCAAGGCCTTGGATTTCCAATTGATTGCTGGGAAGTTATACAAACTTGGCTCAGATGAGATTTTGAGGCGATGTGTCCTACCCCATGAACAAGGAGAGATTTTAGAAGAATCCCATGCGGTCGTTTCTGGTGCACACTATGGCAGATGAGCTACTACAAGAAAGGTGCTTCATGCAGGGATCTGGTGTGTCACCTTACATAATGATGCGACAAATTATGCATGGAGCTGTGATGTCTGTCAACACACTGGAAAACCATCACGGTGGGATGAGATCCTGCTACTACTGCAAGTAACCTTGTATCCTTTCGATAAATGGGCCGTGGATTTTGTGGGTCCAATCAACCCACCTAGGAAGAGAACTGGTGCATAGTAAATAATCACAGCAATAGATTACTTGACGAGGTGGGAGGAGGCCACACTTGTTTTGGATTGCACCACTATGATAGAAACAAGATTTCTATTTGACAACATCATGACACAGTTTGGATGTCCAAGTATATTGATGAGCAACCAAGGCAGTCACGTCATCAACCACACAGTAATCACACTGACATAATAATTGCAAATACAACATAAGAATGTTGATGTATTTGTAACTTTGGAATGTATTCATCTGTATATCTTATGTATTGTACCCCCAATGTTTTTTCTAGGATGTGTATGTAATGTATTTGAGTCATGTCATGCCTTGATGTTCCTATTAGGAGGTTCTATAATGTAAACAAGTCATGTCAAGTCATTGTGGGTAACCCTCCTATTGGTCAAGGGTTAAAGTCCCTGCAGTTGTGGGGCCCTAGGATTATTAGACTATCCTAGAGAGGTCAACCCTAGGTGAGTCATTGTAATTCAGGGAAATAGTCCCCACCATTATGTTGAGGATAACCCTCCTTGTTGGTTGGAGGAGGAAAAGTCCCCACAAGTTGTGGGGCACTACAGTTATTAGACACTCCTAGAGATGTCGGCTCTAGTAAGTAATTGTTAAGTGAGGCCGAAATGTTGGAGTGGGTTTCAAGTGAAAGAAAGAATATAAATAAAGAGCGAGCCTCTCTATTTATCACACACACACTCACTCATTGGGGCGCATGAGTGAGAGGTGAAGTTGCTAGGAAAAGAGAGAGACTACTACTGTCGGGAGATCATCTTTATGTTTTTGGGTTTTACTTTTGGTGCTGATTCTATCTCAGAGGAAGTTGTGGGGTTTTCTTCTTTATGGTTTCCCTAGGGAAAATTATTTGTGTCTCTTGTCTCTTGTGTTTTATTTCTGTGCATGTTATTCTCTCAGTTAAAGATCCTAAGATCATAATGCTAGATTGAATGATAAAAATCTAACATGAGATCAGAGCTAACCTGAGAAGAAGACATTGTGCAGCTGCAGAAGCTAGGGCTTCTTAATTTTTGGGTTTCTCTCCATAATACATTAGCAAAAGTATGCTAGGATGATTCTCCATTGAAGGGTGCATCTTTCTGTCGAAGTAGAATTCAATTCTGAGCATTTTCAGTTTTTGGTGCGAAAATTAGGGCTTTCTACAGAAGAAGAATTTTTGAGTAAGCCCAGCATAGGATTTATCTCCTCATAAAAATAGAAGTTTAGAGACCTAGATCAAGATTTTTGGTTGGGTGAAACTACAAGAAAGTCAAAACCTAGTTTGACCTCGAGCTGGAAAAACCCTAAATACTAAAACTGATAAGTTTTGGTACATTCGTTGTATCTTGAGATGGGTAAAGGATCAGGAGCTAAAAATGGCATATGTCGAAGATAACATCCTGATGTACATTGTATACAAAATTTAGCTTTAGATTCGCTATGTTCGGGGCGATATGATCCCTCCAGGTTAGGGTTCCAGCCTTTTCTAGGATTCATCCCTAAACAGGACACCTAGGGAGAATTGCTATATCTTGGGCTACAAAGGTCCAAATTAAATTTATGAAGATGTTCTAGAAAGGGCGCAAAATTTAATTTCTATGGGTTAAAGTTCATACTCGGACGATGAAACAATGACACATGGAAGTCCGTACAACTTTGCTATTCTGAACAGTCCTATAACAGGTCACCTTGGGAAAAGGATCATAATTCCCAATTGGTGAAACTATTATCACTCCAGGAAACTCCTCTAGGTTGTAGCTCAAGGATTCCTGCTAACCTACAATGTTTTTAGGGTTTTTGGATATGGATCAAGTTAGTTGACCTATATTACCTTTCCACTCTCAAGGCATGCATAAAACTCACTCATTTACAAGGCTCTTAGTTATAATTGCTCAGAAGTTGACAATAAGGTGCAGGGATGAAGAACTCATCAGGCTGGCAGACTTACATACAAAACACATGCATATAAATGGCTAAATCATGATAAGGATGGCACTTATAAATCAAATTGCACTAACAAACCAATAGGATGATAACTATGAGCTATTAATCAATATGAAAATGACCTAAATACACATTCAGGCATAGGTACAGTAAAGAAATAGATGATGGTTGAACAGATCATAACAAAAAGAGCTTGTATTCATGAAGAGTAAAAATAAGAAGCTAAAAGCATTATAGGCTTATAAATCCCCGAAGTTGAACCTTTATTATAAAATCGATCTTAGGATTTATATCCTTTTACAAAAGGTACAGATCCTAAAAGCTTGGATCTGTTTTTACAAAAATACTCAAAAGTGACAGTTTTTTAAAATTAGGGTTTGAAACCCTACCTAACTACTTGTCTAACTACGATGAAGATTTAGTTCACTAGATGAATATTAAATAACTGAAGTAATGCTAGTGATCATTGTTGTTGGTCCTCTTCCAGTCAGAACCCTGATTTCTCTTTGATAACTAGGGTTGGTATCCTTCAGCATGGTTATGTCATAGTGGATCTCACATAGACCTTTTCTGATGTGTCCCTCAGCACCCTTTGTCTTCATATCACGTCCATGAACCATCTGTAGTTTCCCAAAATCGGTTATGTCTGCCAAAAACTTGTTTTTAAACCTCCGTCTGCTTTCGATGGTTAAGCGGCCAGTCTATTGGACCCGTTAGCTGCCGAAATTGGTGCTTTCAGTGGTTAATGGACTGTTCCATTGTCCGCCTAATCCACCAAAAGCCATGTTTCACCAAAATTATGAGGTTTTCATAAAAAATTTCTTCTCTAACCTGTTGGCTTAGCTTTTCTCTTCTACAGGCCTCGTGCTAGGGGTGTTAACAACACCTTGGTTGGTTTCAGGAGGCTGGAGACTAATGGCTACTTTAGCTACGGTTGATAAGGCAAGGTGGATGCTAGGGTGTGCTTTGGTTTCTTTTAGCTACAGCCTTTGGAGGCTAGCCATCCCAAGTGGTCTGGTATTTTCCTTCAGGTACCTTGTGTTCAACCTTTTCAAGAAAATGTATCTTTCTCTCTGCTCCAAGTAGGATTTGTGTAGCAGCTTGTTTCTCTTAGTCAATGTCTCATTGTTTCTCTTCAATTCTGTTTCCAAGACCTCCATTTCATAAACCTACCTCAGTAGTTGATTGATCTTTTGGCTTCTAGGTTTCCTGGAAGAAGGCCTTTCTGTTAGCTCCTCTTGTTCCTGTGGTGTGGGGGATGGCAATGCTTCAGTGAATGGAACAATTTGTAGAGCTAGGGATGCATCCTCTCCTTGGTCTTCCTCAGAATATGAATAGGGTAGGTTTAAGACATTCTCCTGGTGTGCTTCTGCCTCCCAACCTTTATCATTGAAATCCAAATTCTTTTTTGCCTTCTTTGTCTTGGAGGAGGAGGGAGGTTGTTCTGTTGCTGCAGCTGGGGAAATGGCCCTCCTCCTTCTTCTCCCACTCCTTGGAGTGCTGGATTTCTTGGAAGGAGACTTTCCTTTATCCTTTGGCTAAAGGCCTATCTCAAAGCCATTCCATAATAGAAAATAAGGCCAAGAAATGTTTCTTCTCTTCAATAACTCCTGGACCAATAGCTGGATAAGACCATGGTGGCACAACCTGCTAGTAATATTGGATGGATGGGTTTCACTTGATGTTCCATATTCCCTAGAATCCTGTGTAAATAAAAGGGTATATTAAGAGGATTTTTACCTGTGAAGTGGTTCATGAGTTTGAAATGATAGATCATTGCTCTATTGTATCTCCCTTCACAGGTTGAATCGACCACAATGGCCTTTAGTAGCTATTTCTAGTTCTCTTCTAGCCATTATGATGGCACACTCTTCTTCCATGTTATTCCCCTATGCTAAGGCTTGAGATATGATCTAAATTACACATCTTTGGGTATGGCCGTCTTGAACCACTTCTCTCATGTGCAAGGGAGTTCATTCACCTCTAAGATTAGTGCTTCATCTATGAGAAATTCCTCCCTTCCTATGACTGCTTTTGAACCATCAAAAGACAGGGAAAAAGATTTAGTCAACTGCTAACGGAAACCCTGTATTTTTTTACAGAATTTGTAGCAACCTACCTTCTAGAACAATCTGCAAACGTCTGGATGGGCCTCTAAGTAACTGAGATCACCTAGATCCTTCCTAAGAGATGGTCAACTCTTCTTCATCATGATGGGTGTATCTCCTGGGTACCTGCAAAATAGCCTTTAGACTTTGTATACAGTGTGGTTCAGCAAGATGCTTAATCAAAGCTCATTTTTCTGGTGGGAACAAAGCTAATTTTGACAATCAAATACGATGGAGACCCAAGGAACTGATTATGAGGGTTTTCTGTCTTTTATGGAAGCTGAGGTCACCAAAATGATGACAGTAGCTCGATCCTTGAGATCTCTTTTCCCACACAATTGTAACCAACTTCAGCCAGAGAATTCGAGGGCTATTTGATCACCTTTGGTATAGGTGGAGGAAAAATCGATGTTGGCACTCAGATCAGTTTGTGCTATTTGCATAACAACCCTTTTCACTCATTTCCCACGTAGTCATATGGCTCCCAATATTTTCAGTGGGTAATCATGCTCTAAAATGATCTTTTGTCTTGCTGATGGGGTTGGATGTGATAGTTCCCAACCATTTCCTTATTTTGGCCTTTCGATGGTTTAAGATCCTCCATGATTTTGTTAGCTAGCCATCGAAAAGCTATAATTTGGTGGCTAACTAACCATTATCTTTGTTTCTTAAGCCACCGAAACCTTTACGCTATTGTCGTGGTGAATTTCTAATTTTGGCAGATAGCAACTTTGTCAAAAACCCTTTTTAACTACCAAAAACCTATTCTTTCGGTGGTCAACACAAATACCATAGCTTTCGCCTAAACCGCTGAAAAGGTTTTTCACCCGATATTTATTTTCCAGCTTTTGGTGGTTAGCATATGTGTTGCACCCTTTTCTAATTTGCTAAAAACGACCCTTTTCAGTGGCTAATGAGATGTCATGAGCCTCTCCTAAGCCACCAAATGTACGTTTCCTAATGTTGCTTGCCACTCGCTTTCAGCAGTTTAAACCCTTTTTATCTCTCTCTCTAGTCTGCCAAAAGCACCCCTTTTCAGTGGCTAATGAGTTTTATGTAGTCTCTCCTAAGTCGCTGAAAGTGTTACTTTTATCCTGCTTGCTCAGACCGCTTTCGGTGGTTCACCTTCGGCCCGCGTTCAACTGTTTAGCCACCGAAACATAGCTTTTTGGTGGCTAATGAGCTATGATAGTCCTCGCCTAAGCCACCGAAAGCTACAACTTGTAAAATTTTCATCCAAATAAAAAACAAAGGCTTTCAAACTATCAGTGATATTCATATCCTTCATTGCATGAGTTAAATTCTTCATACTATCAAAATAAATTATTTTGGGAGATAAAATCTGTCTCCTACTTGAGGATGGGAACCTCCTAGTGAGGTCCCAAGAATCCTAGACCAAAATGCCTTTCCCAAAAATCAACTAAGTAACTTAACACTATCATTTACTGTTCCATTGGGCATGGAGTTTATTCTTAAAGAAAAACAACCTACTATCTACTAATTTACAATAATAAGGCCTCAGAGCCTCAAATCAAATAGAGTTTCAAGAACCGCCCATTCACTGTGCCATCAAATACCTCTTCCCCTTCTAGATTCTGTAATTTGAAGGTGTTATTCTTATGTACCTGGGATATCACAAAAGAGCCAATCCATAAAGAGTCAAATTTCCCATGTTTTCCCTTATCCTGTCTGACAACATCCCACTTGAGGACCCATTCGCCAACCTAGAAGTTGTCTACTTTTTCTATTTTGTTAAACATGCCTTTTATCCTCTGCCGATGGCCTTCTGATTTTCCTGCAACTTGCTCCTTGATTTGATGTTACTCCACCAAGTCCATCATCCTTTTCACCATATCATTTGGTTCATCTTACTTTTCCTAAAATAACTTTGCCACTAGAAGGATGAGTTGGATAGGAAAAATGGCCCTAGTTCCATAAACTAGCTTGAATGGAGAAGTCCCTATAGATCGTTTGTTTGTTACCCTATCAGCCCATTAAGGAAACTTAAGCTTTGAATCCTAGCTTTTCTGATTTGTCTCTAGCAGTTTCCTGATGATTCTAACTAAGCTTTTGTTGGATGACTTAGCCAAGCCATTTCCTTGAGGATAATAGGATGTGGAGTGTACCAGTTGAATACCCATTGATTCACACATTTTGACTAATGCCCCAGCCTTAAAAGCTGGTGCATTATTAGGTACTAAACTTACTGGGAAGCCAAACTTTCTAAAGATATTCTAATATAAAAATCTCATGATGACTTGATGAGTGGAATTCCTAGTGGGTATTGCTTCTATCCATTTGGTAAAGTACTCAGTGGCTACTAAGATCCTTTTATGATGTCCACTGGAAGATGGATTTATTTCATCTATGAAATCCAGACCCCATTGTTGGAAAGGCCCACTCACCGTAATAGGCCTAAGGGGAAAGGATTTGAGCTATTACTATCCTATAAATATTTGGCATTGGTCATAGGCCCTTACAAAAGTGCATACATCAGCAAAGAGGACTCGCTAATAGTATCCTACTCTTAATATCTTGTGGGATCTGGTTTTCCAATAGTGGTGGCATCCACATGTGCTGGAATGAAAGTGATGCATGACCTGCTCTACTTCCTCTTTATCTAGACACCTTAGCAAAATTCCAGACTGATCTCTTCAGTACAATAGTTTGTCAATTATGTAAAACTTAACATATTTCAACTTAAGAGCTCGTGCTTGGTTAGAAGTGAGATCAGGAGAAACTTCTAATTTTTGCAAAAATTGAATGATACCTGAGTACCACTCACATGAAGATATTTTCTCAACTACTGATGTAATGTCATTCTGATCTTGATTTACCTCTACTTCTGCTGCTACCACCATTTGCACCTTTGCTTATTTGACACATGTGAAATTTATTCCCATTAGTTCACAGTTTTCTTTGGCCATGAGTTTTGCCAAACCTAGTCCCTTTACTAGCTTAGTGGGTTTCACCTCTATATAAAACTCAACGAGTTTGGAAATCCATGTAGCTCTCTTCCCATCAATGTTAGGCTGAGTCAAAACATGCTTCATAGTAGTTGAAGGGACATATGAAAGGACCTTTGCATGGAGAATGTAGATTTTGAAAGTCTTCAAATATTTTATGAGAGCATAAGCTTGCTTCTCAATTGGGTCATACTTCATCTCGGCATCTCTCAGGGTTTTGCTAAAGAATGCAATTGGATGATCAAGACCCTCATCATTCTTTTGTAATAGTACAACTGCCACTGTGTCATAAGATGCAAAAGAGAAAATGTAAAAACCCTTGGTGTAGTCAGGACTAATTAGGGTTGGGGCCTCCATGATAGCCTTCTTAATGTCTTCAAAATATTTTCTTTCCTAGTTAGTCCACTTTATCTCTACATCTTTTTTTAGCATGATTGTTATATGCTTTACCACCTCAGAGAAATTAGGAATGAACCTCCTGGAAAATTTTATCTTGCCTAAAAAGGACTGAATGTCGCTTTTTGACCTTGGCATTGACAGATTTTGGATTGCTTCCACCCTTACCAGATCGATCTTTACACCTTCAGTTGAGACTATGGGGCTTAGGATCTTTGCTTTATTGAGTGCAAATTGGGACTTCTTGGGGTTCAGTGATATTCCATATCTTCTTCATTTCAGAAATACCTTCCTTAAATGCTGCAAGTGGTCATGATGGCTGTGAGAGTAAACTGTTAGGTCATCCAAATATATTAGTACAAACTTATCTTTCATCCCTACAAAAGCTAGGTCCGTGGCTCTCTGAAAAGTATCCCCAACATTCATTAGCCCAAATGGCATTTTAGCATACATGAAGGTGCCCCAGGGGGTGGTAAAGGAAGTCTTATCTTGGTCATTAGGGTGCACAACAACTTGGTTGTATCCAGAGAATCCATCAAGGAAGGACATAACCCTAGCCCCCAAAAATTTCTGTAGTAGGTGTTCCATCTTGGGCAGTGGATAGTTGTCTTTCTTGGAACACTTGTTCAGGTTCCTAAAATCCACACACAACCTGATTTCTCCATTTTTATTTCGTACCACTACTAGGTTTGTAATCCACTTGGAATACCTGAGGGGGATTATGATCTTGGCTTTGAGGAGCTTGTGGATTTCCTTTTCAATCAATGGTAAAGGAGAGGGATGATGGGTCTTAGCTTCTGCTTAAAAGGAATGGTTTCCTTCTCCAAAGGAATTCTATGCTTGATGATATTGGTGTCACAAGTTTTTAGGTCACTATATTCCTAGGAAAAGACATCAGCAAACTCTTTTATCAAGCTACAAAATTTATACCTCTGATCAACATTCAATTTAGTGGATAGATTTATCAGTTTTGGATGGCTTTGGCTCCCTATGTTTTTCTCTTGGATAGCAGGATCTAGCTCCCTTTTGGAAGGCTTAAAAGGGATGTCATTATGATCAAATATCTCTTCTAGTGGTACTAGACATCGGGATATGTAGTTGCTGGGCAATTGGACAATGTTCTGATCAACCACTTTATCTTTTAACTTGAGCTGTTTGGATTCCTCCATGTTTAGGTTTTCATGGTCTATATGTATATTAGAGAATTCATATACTAACTGCAGGAATTTACTAATCTCATCATCATTCTCAAACACCCTCCAAAATTTGACATTATCTGGCAGAGAGGGTCGGTACTTGACCTGAACATCATAGCTGAGATTAGGCGGTAATGGAGGAACAAACAAACTTGCAGAGACAGCTAGGGAATCATCCAGGTGATTCAAAGCCCTAGGTATATATGACAATTCAAAAAACATAAAGGAGTCTCTCAATTTCCATACCTCATCCACGTAGGCCTTTAGTCTGATATTTTTTGTCTAAAAAGTGTTGTTGACCTGCTGTATGAAGAGGTATGGATCTCCAAAAATATTCATGCACATGATCCCCATATCCTTGGCAGCTTTAACTCCTAGCAGCAAAGATTCATATTTTGCTATGTTGTTAGTGGTTTTGAAATCAATCTTATAAGACAGATGGATGTTTTCCTTAGATGGGGAGATCAATACTACACCTGCACCTGCTGAACTTTGAGTGCTAGCCCCATCAAAATACATGGTCCATATTTATGTGGTCACTTCTTCGGGCTGCTGACGAGTGGGCTTAGTGAGATGGATTGATGCTTGCTGAGAATCATCTATTTGCAAAATGCATGACAAAAATCAGTTTCCATTGCATAGATGGGGTGATTCACTGAGTTTCTCTCCTTGCTTATGATGTAGGCCAGCTGATTTTCTTGGTACAACCTCTTAGTATCTCCTCCAAACATGGGAATGGTGGCATATGTAAGATCCATCTGAAGGGTGCCACCTAGTCTTTTGCTCCATGATCGAGACAGCAAGAGACCAAATTTTGGAGGGATATCAGCCACTATAATTTCCATCATGATGCTTTTCAAAGGTATCTTAGTTAGGTTCACAACAAGGTCTTTGATGAGGCCCAAGCAATTGACCTTCCTAGATTCAAAGGAGGGTGAATCATGGTAGGGCATGGTGATGCTAAGAACAAGCTCATCCATCACAGCCTTTGGCATTAGGTTATGAGAGGATCTTGAATCCAACATACAATTATGGAGGATTTTATCATGGATATTCAAGGATATGTAGAATGGTGGGCAGGAGTCCATTAGATCTTCGATCATGGGCCCCGGGGTTACAACAATATTGTCATCTTGCAAGTTCACAAAGTCAGTGTCAATGTGCACCTTGGGATGAAGGGAATTTAGAATGGAGGACTTGAATGCATCATTTTTCATTAGCCCAATTAAAGGAAAAGGGATTTTCAATTTTTGAATTTCAGACTCAAGATTGAAAGAATAATGCAGCCTATCTGGAAACCTTACCTCATGAACTAGGGGTTTGAGTTGGATTTTATCAATAATGGTTGAAGGTGCTGGTTTTTGCAATGCTTTGGATGTGGCAGCCACCGTCTTTGGTAAAACAACAACCTTTCTAGCTGGTGTAGCAGGCTGCTGGACAGGTACAACATTCTTTGTGAGAGGAGCAACAACCCTAGACCTAAGCTGGTAACCTCCTTGACCATAATCTTGATAGGAAGCCTCTTCAGTGATATGCTCATCCATTAGGGATTCTTCATATTCTACCTGTGTCAGAAAAGAAAAGTCCACCTCATCCTCCATGTAGTGGATGTTGTCTTCATCTTCTCCTTCTTCTTCAATGAATTCTGGCTCTTCTTCTAATACATTATTTTGAAATGGAGCTCTTATTCTCTGATCTTCCCCTTGGTTCCTCTCCCTTTTGAGAATCTGAACTGGGGGGTTTCCTCTTCTATAAGGAACAAAATTTGGGTTTCGAGGAGCAAAGCCACTTGGCCCTTTACCCCTCACAAGTAGATGTCCTTGGTCCTTCAATTTAGACATTTCAGCAGTCAGGTTATCTAACAGTTTGGTCATTTTGTCAATCTTTTTCTCTGATGTAGAAGCCCCACTAGGGTCAGTTGGATGCTTCTTCCTGTCTATCTTCCCTTTGACCTTCTGAGATGCCATAATGTTTGACGCTACCTCTAGGGAAACATCCTACATGAGTGATAAGGAGGCAGAAATCAGAGTTAAAGGAATTTGCATAAGTTATCCTATCTGAGGTATTAGTGGGCTTAATTGTAGTGGGGATCTTGCTATACATATTTTTGAATCTCTTGGTAAAGTTGGAGACAGACTTCCCATTTTCTCTTTTCAGGTTGCTGAATTTTGTGATATAGTAGAGGTGGTCTCTTCTCTCTCCCCAATTCCTTAGAAAAATGTCATTTAGGGCCTCTATGCCTGCCACTGATCTAGCAGGCAGTTCCTCAAACCACGTCATATCCTGACCATCTAGGATTTGCACAAAAACCCTAGTCCATACATATTCTTTCTCTATGTTAATGTTTTCAGCATAGCTATAAAATGCCTCTAGATGTTCTTCAACACTGAAATCCCCTTCCCATATAAACTTAGGCATATACTTGAGATAATCCCTAGTAGGCATGATTGAGAGGGGATTTGGAAGAATTAGGGGGGCATACCTAGCCACCAGGATCCTCTCCATCTTTGTCAATTGAGGGGCAATCATATTGGAAATGGGTGTGGACAGGGTTGAGGAAGGTAGCACTGATGGAGATACCTACTAAGAATGTGGTGGTATACTTATCCCAATGGAGTTACCAGGGATTGGATCTTCATAAGAAACAATGCTTGAAGATGCCCAAACCCTATATTTTTTTGATGTATCTATAAATTCCCGAGAATTAAGAGTTTTAGTAGAAGAAATAATAGCAGAAAGATTTGTTGAAATAATTGATGTAGCTTTTTGTGTAGCATTGTTGGTCTATCTCAGTAAAGCCCTAGCTATTCTCAAAATTTCTTCTGGATCTGAAACGGATGTTGCTGGTGGCCCCTTAGGGTTTGCTTTGGTACTTGGTATTCTTGAAGCCACCTTATTTCAATGGAGTCGCCAGATAGATGATTACAACCATAATAGTGTCCAACCTTTGTCTATCATCAAAGCAAGGATCTTATGTCATCTCCCAGGGAAGATGAGCTTCAGTCTCCTTCCTCGACAACGGCGCCAATTTGTTATCAATCTAGGAAAATCCTCTAGGTTGTAGCTCAAGGATGCCTGGTAACTTACAATGTTTTTAGGGTTTTTTGATATGGATCAAGTCAGTTGACATATATAACCTTTCCACTCTCAAGGCATGCTTAAAACTCACTCATTCATAAGACTTTTATTTATAATTGCTCAGAAGTTGACAATAAGGTGCAGGGATGAAGAACTCATTAGGATGGTAGCCTTACATACAAAACACATGCATATAAATGGCTAAATCATGATAAGGATGGCACTTATAAATCAAATTGCACTAACAAACCAATAGGATGATAGCTATCAACTATTAATCAATCTCAAAATGACATAAATACACATTCAGGCATAAGTACAGTAAATAAAGAGATGATGGTTGAACATATCATAACAAAAGGAGCTTATATTCATGAAGAGTAAAAATGAGAAGCTAAAAGCATTATAGGCTTATAATTCCCCAAAGTTGAACCTTTATTATAAAATTGATCTTAGGATTTATAGCCTTTTACAAAAAGTACAAATCCTAAAAACTTGGATCTGTTTTTACAAAAATACTCAAAAGTGATAGTTTTTTCAAATTAGGGTTTGAAAACCTACCTAACTACTTGTCTAACTACAATGAAGATTTAGTTCACTGACTGAATATTAAATAACTGAAGCAATGCTAGTGATCACTGTTGTTGGTTGTCTGCCAGTCAGACCCCTGATTTCACTTTGATAACTAGGGTTGGTATCCTTTGGCATGGTTATGTCATAGTGGATCTCACACAGACCTTTTCTGATGCATCCCTTAGCGCCCTTTGTCTTCAGATCACGTCCATGAACCATCTGCAGTTTTTGAAAACCGGTTCTGTCTACCAAAAACTTGTTTTTAAACCTCTGTCCGCTTTTGGGGGTTAAGCGACCAGTTTATCAGACTCATTATCTGTTGAAAGGGGTGCTTTCGGTGGCTAATGGACTATTCCATCGTCTGTGTAAGCCACTGAAAGCCCTGTTTCACCAAAATTAAGAGGTTTTCATAAAAAATGTCTTCTCTGACCTGTTGGCTCAGCTTTTCTCTTCTGCAGGCTTCATGCTAGGGGTGTTAACATCGCCTTGGCTGGTTTCAGGAGGCTGGAGACTGATGGCTGCTTTAGCTAGGGTTGACAAGGCAAGGTGGCTTATACAGTTTTCTTTGGCTTTTTTTAGCTGCAGCCTTTGGAGCCTAACCATCTTGAGTCATCTAGTATTGTCCTTCAGGTACCTTGTGTTCACCCTTTTCAAGAAAATGTATCTTTCTCTTTTCTCCAAGTAGGATTTGTGCAGTAGCTTGTTTCTCTTAGTCAATGTCTCATTGTTTCTCTTCAATTATCTTTCCAAGACCTCCATTTCATAAACCTGCCTCAATAGCTGATTGATCTTTTGGCTTCTATTTTTGCTGGAGGAAGGCCTTTCTATTGGTTCCTCTTGTTCCTGTGGTGTGGGGGATGGAAATGCTTCAGTGAATGGAACAATTTGCAGAGCTAGGGCTAGATCCTCTCCTTGTTCTTCCTCAGAATCTGAATAGGTAAGGTTTAAGACATTCTCCTGGTGTGCTTCTGCCTCCTGACCTTTGTCACTAAAATCCAAATTCCTTTTTACCTTCTTGGTCTTGGAGGAGCAGGGAGGTTGTTCTGTTGCTGTAGCTGGGGAAATGGCCCTCCTCCTTCTTCTCCCACTCCTCGCAATACTGGATTTCCACGTAGGAGACTTTCCTTTCTCCTTTAGCTGAAGGCCTATCTCAAAGCCATTCTCGAATAGAAAATAAGGCAAAGCAATGTTTCTTCTCTTCAACAACTCCAAGACAAACAATTGGATAAGACCATGGTGGCACAGACTACAAGTAATATTAGATGGTTGGGATTTCACTGTATGTGCCATCTTCCCTAGACTCCTATGTAAATAAAAGGGAAGATTAGGAGGATTTTACCTGTGAAGTGGTTCATGAGTTTTAAATGATATATCATTTCTCTATTGTATCTCCCTTCACAAGTTAAATAGACCACAATGGCCTTTAGCAGCTGTTTCCAGTTCTCTTCTAGCCATGATGATGGCACACTCTTCTTCCATGGTATTCCCTTATGCTCAGGCTTGAGATATGATCTGAATTCCACATCTTTGGGTATGATGGTCTTGAACCACTTATCTCCTATGTAAGGGAGTTCAGTCACCTCTGAGATTAGTGCTTCATCTATGAGAAATTCCTCCCTTCCTATGACTTCTTTTGAACCATCAAAAGACAGGGAAAAATCTTCAGCCACCTGCTGATGGAAACACTGTATTTTTTCACAGAATTTGTAGCAGCCTACCTCCTGGAATAGTATGTAAACCTCTAGATGGGCCTCTAAATAACTGACATCAACTAACTCCTTCTTGAGATCTGGAACACTCTTCTTTGTCGGGATGGGTGTATCTCTTGGGTACCTATAAAATAGCCTTTAGACTTTGTACACAGTGTGCTTCACCAAGCTACTCCTTCAAAGCTTGTTTTTCTGGTGGGAACAATGGTAATTTTGACAATGAAATACGATGGAGACCCAAGGCACTAATTATGAGGGTTTTTTGTCTTTTATGGAAGCTTAGGTCACCAAAATGATGACAGCAACTCGATCCTTGAGATATCTTTTCACACATAATCGTAACGTATTTCAACCAGAGCATTCGATGGCTATTTGATGACCTTTGGGATAGGTGGAGGGAAAATGGAGGTTGGTAGTCAGATCACTTTGTTTTATTTGCATAACGACCCTTTTCACTTATTTCCCATGTAGTCATATGGCTCCAAATCTTTTCGGTGGATAATCATGCTCTAAAATGATATTTTGTCTTGCTGACGGGGTTGGATGTGACAGTTCTTAACCGTTTCCTTATTTTGTTCTTTCCATGGTTTAAGATCCTCCATGATTTTGTCAGCTAGCCACCAAAAAGCTGGCTTTTGGAAGCTAACTAAACTTTATCTTTCTTGCTTAAACCACCAGAACCTTTACCTCATCGTTGTGGTGAATTTCTGCTTTTGGCAGATAGCAACTTTGTCAAAAACCCTTTTTAACTGCCAAAAAACTGTTCTTTCAGTGGTCAACACAAAGTCCATAAATTTTTCCTAAACCACCGAAAAGGTTTTTCACCCGATATTTATTTTCCAGATTTTGGTGGTTAGCATATGTGTTGCAGCCTTTTCTAACTCGACGAAAACGACCCTTTTTGGTGGCTAATGAAATGTTTTGAGCCTCTCCTAAGCCATTGAATGTACCATTCTCGATGCTACTTGCCACTCGCTTTTGGCAGTTTAAAACCTTCTTATTTCTCTCTCTAGTCTATCAAAAGCACCCTTTTTCAGTGGCTAATGAGGTTTCTATAGTCTCTCCTAAGCCACAGAAAGTGTTACTCTGACCCTGCTTGCTCAAACCGCTTTCGGTGGTTCTCCTTGGGTCCACGTTCAACTGTTTATCCGTCAAAACATAGATCTTTGGTGGATTATGATCTATGATAGTCCTTTCCTGAGCCACTGAAAGCTACAACTTGTAAAATTTTCATCCAAATAAAAAACAGAGGCTTTCAAACTGTTAGTGATATTCATATCCTTCACTGCATGAGTTAAATTCTTCATACTATAAAAATAAATTATTGTGGAAGATAACAAAAACCAATCCTGATGAAACCTATGGTGTTGTAATAGGGACATGTGAGGATACCTCAATGCGAATTTTCATATAGAGAGGAGCAGTAACTTCGGAGATACCACAAAAACAGTAACAAACATTTATGTAGAAGAAATTGGAAAACTAGGGCTTCCTGTTCTGGAAGCTTCCCTCCACTATTTTCAGAAAAAGAGTACATTGGATAGCTCAACTTGAAGAGATCTATCTTTATATCCAATCATATCTGAAAGATTCCAAGTTTTGAAAATTAGGGTTTCTCTGACAAAGCCTAGATTAGACAGCTCCGGAACTAGGACGGACACCTCAAATCGGTAAGATCTAATCTTTTGCTATTTTCATTTGAGGTTCTCATTTCAAAGTGATCTATCACATCAGCTTGATGATAAGATTGGTAAATTTGACAACTTCCAAGCATGAAAGTATATGATCTCTCTGTAGAAAATTAATTGGACACTGACATGAGTAGAGAGGTTCTAGTTCCAGAGGGAGATGAGGCTCAAAGCCTTACACAAGAAGAACTTGGTTAAGGCCAAGAAAATCATTGTTGATTCAATCATGGATCAACTTGTACCACAAGTGTCTTTCCTAAAGAGACTGAAGATGTTTGACTCCTTAACCAAGCTATTTGAATGGAAGAACATAAATCAGAATATGACTTTGAGAAAATAGTTTAAGAATGTGAAGATCCAGAATGCAGAGACCATACAATCATACTTTACAAAGGTCTCTCAAATCAAAAAAAAAATTGAAGCGGTAAAAGAAGAAGTGGTGATAGCCACCTTGAATGCCCTCCCAGGATCATGGGATTCCTTCATTCAAGGAATGTGTGCTAGAAGGAAGTGATTACTTTCAGCAGATCTGGGAAGAAGAAGAAGCTCGACTCATAAGAAGAGAAGAGAAAATGGGAGAAATTGAAGATCAAGCTCTCATCATCCAAAGATCCCTCAAGTGATGAGGAATATGAAGAACTCAACTCTTGAATAAATTCTTATCCATATTAGCATTTAGATAAGAAACGATGCTATTATGAATGAAGAAGATGATGAAGCTGAAGGCTCAAGAAGGAGTCTACCCACGAAACAAATAAAGATAAGTATTCAATTGTCATTTCATGATATTGTTTTGTTATGCATTTATTTGTATTCAGTTGATGTATTATGCATGATAGAATGTTTGCATTAATGATAGTATACTACTAATATGCATGTAATGGGTATGTAGCTCATGGAACTATACAGCTCTCTATTGATACTTATCTAGAATGAAACCTCTTTGCTGACATATTGGATTAGTGCACAATCTCAATGTTGTCCTGGTAGAGATGGAAGGCATCTAGAAAGTTTCCGTGAGATATGGATGGATGTTGTATTGGATAAAGTATTTGCATGATAATATATTTATGCATAAGAACTTTCCAGTATGAATATTCCTTATGAAATGTTTCTAACCATAAAAATGCGTTTGACTTGTAGGAAAGATCGCATACATAATCTCCTACAAGAAAAGAAGAATGATATTTATTCCGAAGAACAAGTGACAACAGTTCAAGATGGAAAATAATATGACGAATGCAGCGACATCATTGATGCAGAACCTTCTAAGAAGAAAAGGAAGACTAGTTCAAGAAGAATGATGTCTAGAATGTAGTATTGATACATGAAGAAAAGTTCATATTTCCATCATGCAGTAGATGGAACCATCATGGGATACAAGGCATTATTCGTAGCATGAGGCTTCTCACGAAAAGAAGGAATAAACTACGAAGATACATTTGCAGACAGTGGGAGTTGAGACACATAACAGGAAGAATCATGTGTGCAAATTAAAGAAGGCCTTGTACGAGTTCAGAAGACACCCATGGGATAACACATACATGATAAGCTTGATCAAGATCTAAACCTATGCTACAAGGTTGATAGAGGATGACAAGCTCACAGATGGGTGTGAGAAGAACTTTTGAAAAAGTTCAAGATAGAAGATATTGGTATCCAGTGATGCTAGATGGATACATAGAATATTAGTAGCAGAGGAAGCAACTTGTCACTCTAGTACAGAATGTTTCAGTGCATAAAGTACAAAAGACAGAGGGATTATGATGCTTCAGAGGGAGTGACTGCAGAAGATCCTGAGGTTCAACATGGTATGATAGGATGGATAGATTACTGATGACTCTAGGATTTATTAAGAGTAAAGTGGACTCCAAACTTTGCTTCAAGGTTGAAGGCAGAAGACCAGTGATGCTCCTGTTATGTGTCGATGCACTATTTTCTAGGCATGGAGGTGTGGACAAGGGAAGTATGCAGTAGAGATCCTGAATAGGTTCAGGATGATGGACTGCAAGGCCATGACCACACCTATGGCACCAAACATGAAGCTATTGAGTGATGCTTCATTAGAGATGGTTGATGCTACGATGTATCGTCAGATGATTGGGTCCTTGATGTACCTAATGAATACGAGACCAGATCTTTTCTTTGTTGTGAACACATTGATACATGTTCACCTGATGGTTGCAAAGCATGCATGGTTATAGTTGATTATGGGCACAAGTATGAGGTGAATCAAAAGATTAACCTGGAAGGTTATGTTAATTCAGATTGGGTAGGCAGTGCCATCGATAGGAAGAGTACTTCAGGGTGTTTCTTCAGTATGGGATTAGCTGTGATCTCTTGGTTTAGTAGAAAGAAATCATGTGTGGCACTGAGTATAGCTGAAGAAGAATATGTCGCAGCTTTTTCAGCTAGTTGTGAGGCAGTATGGCTCAGGAAGATACTGTCTGATTTATTTGATCTCCAGATGGATGCTACTTTTATACATTGCGACAACTAGAGATGTGTGAATTTGTCGGAGAACCCAGTGTTCCAGGACAAGTTGAAGCATATCGAGATCAAGTATCACTATACCAAGGATATGGTGTAGAGGGGAGCAGTGAATCTCCAGGGTGTTGCGATGGATGAACAGATAGCTGATGTGTTGACAAATCCATTAGCCAAAGTCAAGTTTGTGTACTTCAAGGAGAAGCTTGGTGTTCTCCAGATTGAGGTTCCTTCCAAGCGGAAGTGATGAGTCCGTGAGCCATTCTGACATGGTGAGAGGATTGGTTCCTTCCATGGTTAGATGTAAGGGATGAGCCATTCTTTCATGGTGAGAGTATTGGTTCCTTCCATGTTAGATATGACTGCTAATCCATTCTAATATGACTATAGGATTGGTTCCTACATGATCCATTATAAGGGATGTTTCCATTCTTGGAATGGAGGTGCCTGGTCAGTTACTAGGAATACTTGGTCTAGGACTAAGGGCCTTTCTAAAACAACTGTAAGATGTAGTCTTACATGTTCATATGTGAGCGCATGGCCATTCTTATGTGATTGAGGGATTGGTTCCCACATGATCAGATATAAGTGTTGATTCCATTCTCTGGGAGAATGGAGGAACCTGGTTAGTTACCAGGAAATCTCACTCTAGGACTTGGGCCATTCTGATATGACTTTAGGATGTGTTCTCACATGATCAGATGTGAGTGCAAGGCCATTCTAATGAGTAGGTCAGATATAAGTGCTGGGCCATTCTGATGAGTAGGTCAGATATAAGTGCTAGGCCATTCTGACGAGTAGGTCAGATATAAGTACTGGGCCATTCTAATGAGTAGGTCAGATATAAGTGCTAGGCCATTCTGATGAGTAGGTCAAATGTAAGGGCTGGTCCATTCTGACATGGTGAGAGGATGAGGTTCCTTCCATGGTCATATGTAAGGGCCTGGCCATTCTGACATGGTGAGGGGATTAAGTTCCTATGATGGTCAGATGTGAGTGCTGGGCATGCCTTTCTGATGAGTCAAGGTTAGATGTAAGTGCTAGATGGGCCATTCTGACTTAGGGTCAAATATAAGCACTGAGAAAGACCTACATGGAGGCTAGGCCTACACCCAGCATGAAAAAGGGCTAGCTATGTAGAACTTCCTATGATGAGAGAATCATGAGATAGCACCCATGGTGATGATGTAGATCGAGTGATGATCTAGATCCAGTGATGATGATGCAGATCGAGTGATGATCTAGATCTAGTGATGATGATCTAGATCGAGTGAGGATCCAGATTCAGTGATGATGATCTAGATCGAGTGATGATTGAGATCCAGTGATGATGATCCAGATTGAGTGATGATCTAGATCCAGTGATGATGATCTAGATCAAGTGATGATCCAGATCCAGTGATTATGATCCAGATCGAGTAAATATCCAAATTGAGTGATGATGATCCAGATCGAGTGATGATGATCCAGATCGAGTGATGATCCAGATCTAGATGAAGATGACTTGAAGATGAATATGATGAGAAATCAATGATGATCTAGATGATACAAAGAAGAAGACTTGTGCTAATAAATTGTGTTGAGAGAATACCTTCCTAGTTAAGAGGGAGTGTTTATGTATTTGTAACTTCATAATGTATTCATCCATATATCTTATGTATTGTACCCTGATGTTTATTCCAGTATGGGTCTGTAATGTATTTGAGTCATGTCATGCCCCGATGTTCCTATCGGGAGGTTCTATAATGTAAACAAGTCATGTCAAGTCATTGTGGGTAACCCTTCTATTGGTCAATGGTTAAAGTCCCTGCAGTTGTGGGGCCCTAGGGTTATTAGACTAACCTAGATAAGTCAACCCTAGGTGAGTCATTATAAGTAAGGGAAATAGTCCCCACCATTGTGTTGAGGATAACCCTCCTTGTTGGTTAGAGGAGGCAAACTCCCCACAAGTTTTGGGGCACTAGGGCTATTAGATGCTCCTAGAGATGTTGGCTCTAGTAAGTAATTGTTAAGTGAGGCCAACATGTTGGAGTGGGTTTCAAGTGAACGAAATAATATAAGTAGAGAGTGAGCCTCTATATTTATCACACACACACTCACTCATTGGGGTTCATGAGTGAGAGGAGAAGTTGCTGGGACAAGAGATAGACTACTGCTGTCAGGAGATCATCTTTATGTTTTTGGGTTTTACTTTTGGTGCTGATTCTATCTCTGAGGAAGTTGTGAGGTTTTCTCCTTTATGGTTTCCCCAAGGAAAATTCTTTGTGTCTCTTGTCTCTTGTGTTTTATTGGTGTGCATGTTATTCTCTTAGTTAAAGATCCTAAGTCCATAATGCTAGCTTGAATGATAAAATCTAACAAAGAAAAGTACATGATATCATCCACAGAAAAATGCAACAGTAGAAGCTTTCAATAAGATATTAGAGCATGCGCTTACAAAGGTATGTAATGCTAACCGCGATGATTGGGACTTGAATATTCCCATAGTATTGTGGGCATATCGCACTACTTGCAATAGATTGATGGGGCACACACCATTCACATTGGTATATGGGAAAGGGGCGGTCATGCCTATGGAGTACATTGTTCCCAGTTTGCACATTGCAGCAACGCTGGGCATGGATGATGAAGCAGCGCTAGAGGAGTGTGCAACCTAGTTGCTACAGCTTGAAGAAGACCATTTTATAGTAGTTTTCCATTAGAGCATCAAGAAGTATTGACATAAGGCTTGGCGTGATCACCACATAAAGAACAAAAAATTTCAGCAAGGAGATTTGGTGTTGTTGCATGAAAACAAGTTCATGAAGCACCTAGGTAAGTTACAGATGCACTGGTTAGGTCCATACCTTGTCAATTTTATTAGTTATGGAGGCACAACGAAACTAAAAAATTTAGATGGTGTAATGCTACCAAAGCTTGTGAATGGTGGCTAACTAAATCCCTATAGGATAGGGCCGAAACCGTACCATGCTCGAGGAACTGCGAAAAGAAGGATCATTGGAGAATGGAAGGCACACCAACAGGAGGTGGCTACCTAGGAATAGGAGATAGTAGCACAAGTAGAAGGTCATGATACGACAACAACATGGATGCGAGTGGATTTCACATCAATAATCAATGAAGATAGTTAATGTAGGTAAATGACAACACTCAAAGAAGTGACATGTAATGATAGAATATCCAACCTATATGTTGGAGGAATCGGCGCAGGATTCAGGTAGTTAATGATTAATTTAGTCATGATGGTTGAATTTATGTGATAATGATGAAGTATGAGTTGAGTTGACACTATAATCCTGCTATGGTTGGAGGACACCATTGTGTAGAGTTGAATTATAGTAAGTTGCAGAAGTTACCAAGAGGTCAAGAGGGATGTTGAGGAAAGCTAAGAAGAGTAAGGAAGTTGCTTAGATCGGAAAGGGTGTAAGCTTCGTATGTCAAGAGGAGAATTGGTATGATATGTAGAAAAACCCAGACACTGTTGAGATTTCAAATGAGCGATATTCACCGCTAAGACCAATTGCAATTGAAAAAGAAGTTGCTAGTATGTGGGCTAGCTTGTCAAGGAAGAGGAAAGCGCAAAATCCCTTCTCCCCAGTATCATAGAAGTGACGTACCAGAATGACAACAAGGGAATATGGAGAGGATATACCATAGATGGGGACATTGATCGTCAAATCTATGGATTTGTTGCAGTTGCAACAATTTCCCAAAATTCAAAAAATTTTGGGACCCTCCTTTAATTCGTTTTGCTCGGTTTTTTAGGTTTTACTTGATGTTGAATGAAGACTACTTTTATGCGAGAAAATGTTTTTATGTTTAAATTATTTTTTGCCTCACCCTCGGAAGTATTTTGGACTTTGAATTGGGAGTCTATTTGTCTGCGCATCCGCCATTGCGGAAAAGAACCAAACATCAAGTCCGAAGTCTAATGTTTTGGTCTCCGATGTATTTTTTCTTTATCGGCGTTGGTTTTTGAAATCCCATCGAAACCTTTGTCTATACATCTTCCGCTATTGCGGCGGGGGTTCTGTGAAGTGGTCTGATATTTTTTTCATCCTCTTCCAATCCTTGCCGCCAGTCTTTGGTTCGTGTCAACTCTTGTCGTTGCGGCTCTAGAAGGAACTGTGTTTCCAATAGTTTGACTTATTTGTTTTGCTTGGTCAATATTTTTGTGTGAATCATATTTATTTTTTGACTCCGATTTTGCTGGTCAGCGGAACTCATTTATTTTACGAGTTCATCGTTGTGGCTCCCTAATCATCTTTTCACCCAAGCCCTAGTCTCATGAGCTCCGATGCGAGTTTGTTTTTTCCCGCCAACACCATTACGGGCACTCCGCTGTTTTCATCATCCGTCGTTGCAGAGGCGATTTTGACATGATCATCGACCCCTTATCCTTTTTCCACCCAATGAATTCATTTTTTTCTTGCCGATCGTAGTTGACCGGGGCGTATATATAGTGGAGTTTGGGGGTTTCATTTTTTATTATTATTTTGGAATTTTCTCTGTGCTGTCATTTCACTCGAGCAGACCGAGAATTTCACTGTCAGTACCTTTGCTCCTAGGTGAATCCACCATGGAAGTTACGATTTTTCTCCACCAGTCGTGTAGCAGTGCCAGGTAGGCCCTTATGTTCATTTTCCCATTCCATTCAATTGGACGAGCTGTTTTGTTGTCTCCGCGGTTAGTGGTTACTTGGGTTTTTTCATCCTGACATGTATATATTCTAAGGTAAGTGGTCTAGCCATCAGTTGGGAAGGGGTGTTTGTGGTTTTGCTTGATATTTTCTCTCGTGGTAGTTATGGTTTTGCATCTTGCACTCGATTTCTGGGGAAACCAATGCATACGACCATTACACTGTTTGCACCATTTTCCCCAAGTCTGTGTTTGGCCGTCCGGGGAGGTTGTTTTGGGTTTTTTGGCCATGATGCCATGGATCTGGTTCTGCATTTCATGTTTTCATGAACTAGGACTGTGATGATGTTCCCTCTTAGGAAAATATTGTTCAAGCTCGCGTACGAACCCTAGCCATTTTGAGGTTCAGAATTGCATTTTATAGTAGGAAGTTTCCCCTTGTCTTCTGGTGTGCTATCTTTGCAGCGTCCTCGCGTGAGTTGGTTTTTAGTTTTTGGACGTTTTGGTCGTTTTGTGGAGCATGTAGGTCATAGCACCGAGAGGGGGTTTCAGGACCATGTTCATGTTGACGAGAGGGGAAGGTATTTGCCACCCATGTTATTCTACGTTAAAGCTACAGATCATTGGGCGCGAGCTAGTTTTAGTCTTTGGGCAAGAGCATTTGGGTTTAAACCTTGTTTTCTTATTTTTCATAGCTACACTTATGTTTAGTACAGATGAGGTAAACGCTTATACTATTGTATTTATCTTTAAATATTATCTGGGAATGACCTAACAGAACCTAAGATACATTATGTACATGACAGGGAAATCCCAAAAATTTCAATATGTCTAAACGTCAGAAGAAGAAGACTCTAGTAGTTGAAGAGAAACCCAAAGTTGAAATCATTACCAGAGTCGAATACACTTATGAAGACACCAAATGCATAATTGGCGTAGAACCCAAATATCAATGGGGAGAAATCTACAGATTAATTACATGCCGAGAAGTACCTGATATATGTTTTGAAGAAGAAACCATCTATGCCAACATAGAGAGATCCTCCTTGATGAAAATTGCCACTAGACCTGAGCTCTTTCCATGCTCAAAGGTGATTGGGTGGATTCTGCTCAGGGTAGATGTAACCACCATGATTCTGAAAAATGTTGATAAACAGGGTTATGGTCCTTATAGCCCTGGATATGTGGCTCTAGCTTACCACTTACCAGAAGCACAGGTATATCTGACTGAAGACTGGTTGAAGGCCATCAGGATGGACCTAGTAGAGACATTGAAGAGGATGCTCATGCTTGGAAAAAAATTTAGAACTAGGCCGACTGGAGAGTATGACACTGCAAGTCTAAGAACCCCTTACAGGTTCATTGCCCTGATGTTGAATAGGATTTTTAGGAGGGCCCACGGTAAAAGCTTCAAATTAGAGTGGGTGCCTATCATTTTCTATGTTACAACACAGGGGACCATGTTCAACTGGGCCAACATTGTGTCAAATAGCCTCTCAGCCTGCATGGCATCAGCATTAGGAGGGGTGTCACAAAAGAGATCAGAGTTCTACATGAGCTCTATACTAATTGATTGCATACTATGCAACCAACCCTTCCCCAATCTGAGGTGTATCTGGGACCGGGAAAGGACTCCAGTCTACTTGGCATACAAGCCATTGTGGGATCACAAATATCATATCCACTATAGGGAAGTGTGAGATCACTTCATTATGCCACTATATACCTTAATTTTCTTGAAAGAATGCAACTGCATGTCAGAGGAGGCATTGTAGGTGATTGAAGAGTATGCCGATTATTACTTGACTGAGGATGGACTATATTTCAGAATGTTTGGCTGCTCTAGAGCACCTTCACTACTTCCTAAGTATGCCACTGACTATGTAGTCCACAAAGAGGCAGTTAGAAAGGTCTTTTTAGATGGCATAGGGAGTTTTCTGTTTGAACATAAGAAAACAGCATACCCTCCTTTTCCATTCAGATTGGGAAGCTACAAGTTTACCAGGGTAAATAAATTTGATGGATTCATGGAAGAATTGGAGAAATTCCATTTTGGGGAAATGTGTTTCCACAGGAATGACTCACAGAATAAGGTTGCAGAGCATTAAAAGAGGTGAATGTACATTTTGAATACACAAGCCATGGGGATAGAGAGGAGTCCATTTTCCACAGTGCACAAAACATGATGGCCTTAAGAAGAAGGTTTAAAAAGAAAATCACCACCAAAGGTGGAAAGGGATAGGATGAGCAGGAAAAGGCTAAGGAGGAAGAAACTAGGAAAATAAATGAAGAGGCTAGGAGACTAGCCAAAGAGGCTGAAGGCTGGCTAAAAGGAGAAGAGGAGGAAAAGAGAACAGCTGCATAAGAGATAGCTAGAAAGGCAGAAGAAGCTGCCAAAAGAGAAGAAGAATAAAGAAAAAGAAAGATGGATGAGGAGCTGAAGAAGCAGAAAGTAGAGAAGATAAAGCTGACACAGACAGTGGCAGAGAAATCAACTTCTAATGCAGTAGACAGTCAGGCTCAGGACTTGGATAACCTTGACATTCAAGATCCTGAAGCAGCTACTTCCAGCACACCAGGACATGCTATGGTCCCCACCCTTAGGCTAATCCCCTTTGAGTAGAAGAAAGGGGAGGAGGTACTAGATTTTAATACTATCTCTTATGATAAAGAAAAGAAATGGATAGTAAAGAGGACTGAGAGGAAGGTTGAAATTGGGGGGCTATCTGGTAAAATGATAAATGATACAACTATTGTATACAGGCCAGACAGAAACCCCAAGTTCACTATCAGAGTGGGGGTTGCATTGATCCATGCTTCTGAGGACAATGTAGATAAAATAATGATGGATCTTGAGCAGTCAAACAAGTATTCTTCTCAGCTCAAAGATACCCTAAGAAAGGAAAGAGAAGAAAATAATAGGTTAAATATAAAGTTTGAAGACATACAAAAGGAAATCAAGTCTTCAGAAGTTGAGCTTCAGGTCCTTCAGATAGAGAAGAGATCTATGGAGACCACCCAAGAATTCCTAGAGAAGGTGCAGCAGGAATATCAGGAGTTGAGGGATGAAAAGGAGCAATTGCTAAGTAGGATAGGGGAATTGGAGCTGTAGAAGGCTAACTTGGAAGCAGATGAGAGGAAATCTCAAGGGTAGAAGGTAGAACTTAAAGAGCAGATTAGCTCATTGACAACAACTTTAGAAGAAGCCAAATAACAGTAGGTCAACCTTCATCCATTCAAGGAGCATGTCCTAGCACAGAGAAGCAAGATGCACCAGCTACAAGTGGCCATAGAAGAAGAAAGGTGCAAGGTCTTGTAGGTGGACAGTCGGCTGGAAGAGATTTTGGAAACCTCTTCATATTTTGTTGACAGGTCACAAGACATCTTAGAAGTCCTATTAGAAAGGATGGTGAGATTAGAAGCGAATGAAGAAAATCCTGTCGATCTCCCTTAAAAAGATCAACAAGCCCTAAGACAAGACTACGATTTACTAGAATTTTCCATCAACATAGCCGAGGAATTCAAGAAGGCTGTTAAGAAGACAAAGGGGCTTGTGCAGAATTCTTCAGAAGACTTCTGATCATGTATAATCAATGTCAGGTAGAGGTTGAGCAAAGAATGGATACTTTTCCAAAACATAGCCTATTTTTTGAAATTTTGCAAAGAAGGTATCATGAAGATGAAAAAAGGATACATCACATTAAAGCTTTAGATGAACAGACCTTGAGGAATGAAGTATATCATTCCACGATTAGTGTGCAGCTGTTAGAAGACCAACTTCGCCTGAGCACAGCTAGAATAGAAGTCATCAGAAACCAGGCTGCTAAATTCGAAATAAATATTCGATTCCTGGAACATTCTGAATTCAAAAGTATTGCTTCAGAAGCTTCAGCATCGAAGAAATTTTTAAATAATCAGGCGGGACCCTCCTCATGAGCATCTTTTTCATTTTGTTGTAATATATTGTAATTTTCATAAACACTTAATGAAATAAAATATGGGAGATGGAGAGTTGGGGAAGCCCAAGAGTCATTGCGTGGGAATCCCAACAGTTTTGTTCTTTTGTATAAATATAGAGAATCTAGACAAGTAGAGGGACTTTTTCCCAGTAAGATTGGAAGACATATTGTAAGAAGAACTATTTCATTTTCAACCTTTTGTCGATTAACTATGAGATCGTTCTAACTCCTTGAACCTAAGTTCTTGTCTGAATGATCCCTAGTTTATTTTATGGGAAATTCCACTATGAGTGATGAATGTTGTTCATAAGAAATTGGCTATCTGGTTGTTAAATATCTTTAAATGTTCGCGTGTTTTGGAAAGATGTATCAACTATCTGTGATTTCTTTTACAATGCATGCACAAAATACATTGCTCATAAATAAGTAATAAGCTCGCTCCCTAGGGATAGGTTATGTAGTTAGTTTTGATTTCTTGCTGTGTGTGTGATTTAGATGCATGAGAGTTTAAGACGAGAGGTAAGAACCTACGAATCACATTGTGAATACTCCTTGCATTCTCTATCAATCTGCATCTTAGGTAGGCATGTGCATATCATACTTAAAGTCAAAAAAATACAAAAATATATACGGTGGACTGGGCTGCAACCGGTAAAACCTTTTATTTTTGTTACTTGACCTACGGTAGCCGGACCGCAAACTGGACAGATTCCCTACACCAAACAGTCATGGGCTAGTTGGGAACATTGACTAGGGAGTATCCGTTGCTGTTGTTTCCTACGAATTTCTAGGCCTCAATAATTTCTAGCACTAGAAAGAGGGCCGCCAGTGCATGGCTAGTCGAGGAAACCCGTTTTCCTGAGATTACCCCATTAGTGATATTTTGAAAGTAGTTTGTGTCCTGTTACAAATAATTAAGAGAATATAAAAGGAAATATGTCCTATAGTGGAAGATTCAGTGTTGGTTGGAAACTTGGAAACTCTAGTAGAAAGAGTATTACAGGAGGTTGTTCAGCCTTTGAATCAAGTAGGCCCAAACACACCTTACGATCCACCTGTTAATACTCCTATTCCTTCACCTCCTCACTCTTCACCCTGACTCATGGAAGGTATAAATGTAAATCAGCCTAACCCACCACCGGCTTGGAAATCTAGATCACCCTTGAACCTAACACCTCCGTTGCATAACTTACCTCAAGATTTTGAGAAGTTGCTGCCAAAGTTTGATCCTAATGAGAAGGTTGCAGTAGATGACCACTTGCAAAGTTTCTATTTGGCAATAGAAGGATGAAGGGCTAGGGAATATGAGGATGTTGTTTGTAGACTTTTCCCACATACCCTCAAAGGAGTAGCAACATCGTGGTACTTTGGTTTTCCTCCAAACTCTATCCCAGATTGGGATACCTTTGAAAGGATTTTCAGAAGCAAATATGCAGCTCAAAAGATGCACGCAGCACTAATGAAAGGTCTGGGCACTTTAAAAAGGAAAGGAACAAGAAGGTACACCATTTTACTCAAATATTTTCAGCCTACCTCAAGAAATTCTCTGCAACTGATAAGCCTTCCAATAAAGATCTGATTGAGTATTACACCTCAGCTTTAGGTCCTGACTTGGAAATGTTTGCAAAAGCTCAAGTTAAGCCTACGTTGGCTGAGAATTATGAAGAAGCAGAAAGAGTAGAGGCTATAAAAGAAAGTATAGAGGATTATCCCGAGCAATATGGAGAAACAACTGTCGGTAAATGTGCCTCAACATTGTCCAAACCTAGAGAGGAGCAATCACATGATCTTGAGGGAATGTTAAAGATGATGCAGAAACTTTCTAACAGAATAATAAATTTGGAGAAAGAAAAAGAAGCTCACAAAACTTATAAGCCTTACTACAAAAAGAAGGAAGATAACAACCAATTCAAGACCCTGCCACACAATTCAACATCAATGAATCTAACAGAGGTAGGGATGGACAATTTCTGCACTTTTCACCAACAACCCCATTCTGAAAAGAATTGTCCTCAATGGTTAAATTCAATGAAATTGGTAATGAATCAAACTTTGGACTCTAAATTAGCCGAGGACAGTGAGGAAGAGGAAAAAGGAAATCAGACCATAGAAAAGCAGGAAAATGATAGCATGTTTTTATGGGATTATGTCTCGCTATTTGACACAGGGAAAAATACTTTTAAATCTGAAAATAGGCCAATGACAAAGAAAAACATGAGCTTAGGAAATAAAGACAATTCAATAATTTCAAAAGTTAAAAAGTTGCAAGAGAATGTCAAGAGACAACTAAAGGGCAATGTTGAAGATAAGGTGCCCGGAATTAACGTTTTCAGCTCGGAGACAGAGCAAATAAACAAGCCTGCTAGACTTATGGAAGAACAAGTAGGTGTTAACAAAGAGAACACTGAAAAGCCTAAAGAGCCAGAAAAGGAGGTTCCCATTGAAAACCAACTTGTAGAAGAAGAGGTTGAACCAATTGGGGAAGAGAAAGCTAGAACCCCACCTTTCCTTTTGACTCTGGAAATGTTAAATCATAAGGTGCATAATTGTTTGGTAGATTCCAGATCATCAGTGAATGTTATGCCACTTGCATTTTGCAAACAAATTGATGGAGAACCAAAACATACTACTTGGGAAGTCACTCAACTAGATAAAACTAATGTCAAAGTAGTGGGAGAAATGGAGAATGTTCTCATTCGTTTATCTACAAATAACAAGATATGTCAATTTATTGACATTGTGGTGGCTGACATACTGGATGGATATGGGCTTATTCTGAACCATGACTGGTCCACAAGGTTAAAAGGGTATTTCTCTTTAGATTGGTCTCATTTGTGGTTGCCTCATAAGGGGATCCCAAATCGGATAATTTTTTTGAAAGAACCTTACATGAAACACAATATCACCAAGTTGGAAGAAGGTAATGAATCTACTAATTCTGTTTTGGGAAATTATCTAATAGAGCTTGAACTAAGATATCATGCCTCAAAAAAATCCAGCAATATGATTGACATTCAGCCTGATCTCCTTCAACTTTCTTAGGCTGATGAGATTTATTGTAAATCAGTAGACATGGTTTTGGTTTAAAAAATAGCAGAATTAGACCATGGTTAGGTATCTCATGTCTACAATCTAGCCTAGCCCCTTGACTCATTAGATTGAAGGATTTTCAGGGGCGGGCACAATTTTACTTTCTTTTGATTTAATGATTTTGTACATAAATAATTTGATGTCGTTCTGCTTTGATTTACCGCTTTGTTTCTGGTTATTTTTTGTTTTTGAATATAAGAGGTGAACTTTTGGTTGCATGGAAAACATCAGGGTTCTTGATTAACTAAAATATTTGGGAAAAGACTGTGCATTTTATTTTGAAATGATAGAATGTCTTCTAGTTGGTAGTTTTCCTAAATGGCCATGCACTCATTGAAGTCCTGCTTAACCCCTGAAAATAACTCAGAATTAAGAGGTCTAGAATACTATTTTGAGGCTCCGTCCATTTCACATCTAAGATGTCTTAGGGAGTGATGGAAAAGAACCCACAGAAAGGAAGCAAGGTAAACAGTTATTATATATAAATGATCCCATGCCATGATTTCAAAAACCTAAAGGCTGTTAAGAGTCAAAACTCCTCAAAGAAGCAATACATATCAAAGCAAAGTATCAGAAATATGAATATCAATCTGCTAAAAGTTCTTCTTTGTCTGTGAGCTGAAAAGTAAATACATCTCTCACACAAAAGGACACTATGGATGGAAGAGCCTAAATAATAATTAAAAAAAAAAGCAGATAAGAGCAAAAGTTCAAAAGAGCACAAAAGTGCAAGTGGCATGGGAATGAGGAACAAATGAATAGTTCTATTTGCCATATGTTACGATCCTTTGGTGTCCAAGCTAGAAACTACCCATAGACAGAGGTAAAATAAATATCACCTATTAAGTCTCGAAAGAGTTATCCGGACTTTCAAATATTTTGGTTGTTTCCATTTCCCAAAGAATGGACTGTTCAAATGCATGTGTTTGCCATCTTAGGAATACAAGCAGTTGGAAGTATTCAACTTATGAGCTGAATGATTAAACAGTCTTTTACTGGAAATAAGTTAAGTCGAAGATATGGGGTGTTAGGATTATTAATCCTCCCTTGTCCAAATTTGGTCATATGTCTAAATAGGGAGTCATGTCTAAATCGGGAGTCCATCCAGTCTATTTATAGTCATTAGCACCATTGGTTAAACTTGACCTAATTGGGGCACATGTTCAGTTACCAAAGTGTGGGGAACACTAATTGAGGCTCACTGCCACTTATTGCAATTGATTGCATAAGTTTAGGAGTCTCCTAGATCAATCCCTACAATTTAGGAAGCAACTGGGGGTGCCGAAACCAACCAAAGTCAGTTCACTTCAGTTAATGACTAATCAAGCCAAGTTAGGAGTCAGTTACATTCAGTTCTAGCCCTCTACCTTCAGTTAGTGCTAGGTTTAATTGATTGCACACATGTGGGGTACTTTTCTCACCTACCACAGTCAGTTAACCATTAGTCAACACTAAATGTAACACTTGGTTGTGTTTTAAAGCTCCTATGAACTCCGGTTATGATTTAGACAAGGACAGTTAACTACTGGGTCCTCCGATAGTGATTTAGACAAAGTCTTGGTTACCTACAGTCAAGTAGAGGCTAATCAATTCGAACTTCCTCATGTGGATTCGAATTGCTTGTGGCTATTAAAGTCATTTTACATTATTGTAATTATCATCTGGATTACTTTTTTGATTAATGAAAGCATTCACAGCTGCAATCCTTTTGCACTGTTTCATTCTTCAATGGCTGAGTAAATTGTGAGATCTTCTTTGTGAGTTGTGTTTTTGTCCACAGATCTATGTGCTCAATTTAATATGGTATCAGAGCCTCGATGGACAAGGAACTTCTCCTCCTCAGATCTCCTACTGGATCATTTTTTTTTGTTTTGCAGGTACAACTTCAAATGGATTCATCAGTTCCTCTTCTCACCCTGTCCTCAAACTATTCAAAATGGAAGAAGGAGATGATTTCATCTCTGATAAGAAAAGGCCTCTGTCGGGTGTCTATTGGACTTGATAGAGAGTATTTTAGTAATATTGACTGGCTGAATACAAGTGATGGAGCTTTTGGAACAATAGAAATGGGTCTTTCTCGTAGCTTTCTCTACCTCATTAGATCTATTGAAAATACGAGGGAATATATTGAAGACTCAAAGGAACTCTGGACAAGATTGGACAAAACCTTTGGAGTGATTGAAGAGGATCATAATAGAATTTTGGAGAGAATATCTAGCACCATAAGCACTCTTGATCCAAAAATATCAGCCTCCACTCTCTCTGATGAAGTTGTTCAAGATGAAGAAGAAGCAGAAACTTCTACACAGTCAATTCGAATTGAAGATAGTCTCCATGCAGTGACTCCTTCTCCTCATGCTCCGGAAGTTCATGAGATCTATGATATCTCATATTATCATATTTATGAAATAGAAGAAGAAATTTGAATCTCTGATATTGAAGAAAAATTCTGCTGCACTTCCATGCAAACATTCACCGGTGATTTTCCTTTAAATTCTGTGCAAAATTTACCAATAATTGCTTCTGAAAGTGAAGAGAAATTTGATTTTTCTCCCTCTAATGTTGCTGCTGGTGTGAAAATATGTGATACCTTGGATATTTTGGAAGAAATATCAGATTAATAGAGTGATCCATTCTCTCCCCATGATCTATATTTTCCAGCAAATTCCTGCAAGATTGCATGCGCCAAAATTCAGAATTTTGAAGAAGAAGAAAGCTGTGCATCCATCGTCTCGGTTAACGATTTATTTGAATATGATATTAACCTTATTGGATATGATATGATATTATTTAGATCTTATATTATATTTCTTGGTTTAATATATCAAATTCATAATCGTTCAGTACCGCTTGTAGCTGTTCTCATCAATGGTGTGAAGAAACAAGTACCGCAAATCTCCTACAAAACTACTGCTGGGGATTTGATTCCATTTCACAGTTTTGGATCTGTTTTGAACCTATTTAGATATGATTTAATTTCTAATATGATACTATTTGGTTCATATTTTAAAATTCAAAAACATTGATTCATGCTTGTATCTGCTCTCACCAATTCTGGTGTGAAAAATCAAGTACTGCACTTTCTCTTCAAAACTGCTGATGGGGATTTGGTGTTAGTTTCCTCATATGAGGTTGCTGATATTTTATTATGTGATTCATTATATATTTCAGAATCTATATCGGACTATGGAACTCCAGCATTCACTCTCAACAGTCTCAGTGCTTTTCTACCATTGATCACATGCTCATCTTCTCACAGAACTAGTAAAGAGGAAGATTTTTTGCATCCGCCTGGACACCTGCTCCTAACACTTGGGGCTGTTCTTACCACTCATGGTTTTCTGTTCATGGCTGCAAAATATCAGTTCCTTGAGTTTTCTTCACATTCTCTGAATTCTCAAGAACCTTTCCTCACTTTTCAGTTGACTTTAGTTGCTCTACATGGGTCCAGTCTTCATCCGGGAGCTGTCTATATTTCTGATTTAGTTGAGCATATCATTCTTCTTACAAAGAGGAAGATTCATCCACACATAATGATGGATAGGTTCACATGCCAGGCCCTAGGATACCTGTGCACAGAAGAACCATATTGATCCTGATTCTACTTGCTTAATTAGAAGGGGGTTTTTTTTTCCCATGTGGTTTTTCCCCAAGCACCTTATTTTTGAGCAATTACTTTACTTTACTTGATGTAATGGGTGACCTATGGTCTTAGTTACCAGGGCCCACAGTTTTTCCAAGTTAGCATTTAGGGGGGGTGTTAGGATTATTAATCCTCCCTTGTCCAAATTTGGTCATATGTCTAAATCAGGAGTCATATCTAAATCGGGAGTCCATCCAGTCTATTTATAGTCATTAGCACCATTGGTTAAACTTGACCTAATTGGGGCACATGTTCAGTTACCAAAGTGTCGGGAACACTAATTGAGGCTCATTTCCACTTATTGCACTTGATTGCATAAGTTTAGGAGTCTCCTAGATCAATCCCTACAATTTAGGAAGCAACTGGGAGTGCCGAAACCAACCAAGGTCAGTTCACTTCAGTTAATGACTAATAAAGCCAAGTTAGGAGTTAGTTACATTCAGTTCTATCCCTCTACCTTCAGTCAGTGCTAGGTTTAATTGATTGCACACATGTGGGGTTCTTTTCTCACCTACCATAGTCAGTTAACCATTAGTCAACACTAAATGTAACACTTGGTTGTGTTTTAAAGCTACTATGAACTCCGGTTATGATTTAGACAAGGACAGTTAACTACTGGGTCCTCCGATAGTGATTTAGACAAAGTCTTGGTTACCTATAGTCAAGTAGAGGCTAATCAATTAGAAATTCCTCATGTGGATTCGAATTGCTTGTGGCTATTAAAGCCATTTTACATTATTGTAATTATCATCTGGATTACTTTTTTGATTAATGAAAGCATTCACAACTGCAAGCCTTTTGCACTGTTTCATTCTTCAATGGCTGAGTAAATTGTGAGATCTTCTTTGTGAGTTGTGTTTTTGTCCACAGATCTATGTGCTCAATTTAATATGGGGTTCACCAGGTAGTCACCAATTCTTGCAGCTGCAACAATTTCCAAAAATTCAAAAAAATTTGGGACCCTCCTTTAATTCGTTTTGCTAGGTTTTTTGGGTTTTACTTGATGTTGAATGAAGACTACTTTTATGCATGCAAATGTTTTTATGTTTAAATTATTTTTTGCCTCACCCTCAGAAGTATTTTGGACTTTGAATCGGGAGTCTAGTTGTCTGCACATCTTCCATTGTGGAAAAGAACTAAACATCAAGTCCGAAGTCTAATGTTTTGGTCTCCGATGTATTTTTTCTTTATCGACATTGGTTTTTGAAATCCCGTTGGAACCTTTGTCTATACATCTTCCGCTATTGTGGCAAGGGTTCCACGAAGTGGTTTGAGAGTTGTTTCATCCTCTTCTGATCCTCACCGCCGGTCTTTGGTTCTTGTCAACTCTCGCCGTTGCGGCTCTAGAAGGAACTGTGTTTTTGATAGTTTGAATTATTTGTTCCGCTTGGTCAATATCTTTACTTGATTCATATTTATTTTTTGACTTCAATTTTGCTGGTTTGTGGAACTCATTTCTTTTACGAGTTCATCGTTGCGGCTCTCTAATCATCTTTTGACCCGAGCCCTAGTCTTGAGAGCTTCGATGCGAGTTTGTTTTCTCCCACCAACGCCATTGCAGGTGCTCCGCCATTTTCATCATCCACCGTTGCGGAGGCAATTTTGACATGATCACCGACCCCTTAGCCTTTTGCCGCCCAATGAATTTATTTTTTTCCCACCGATTGTAGTTGACCAGGGAGTATATATAGTGGAGTTTGGGGGTTTAATTTTTTATTATTATTTTGGACTTTTCTCTGTGTTGTCATTTTCGCTCGAGCAGACCGAGAATTTCGCTGTCGGTACCTTCGCTCCTAGGTGGCTCCGCCGTGGAAGTTACGATTTTTCTCCACCATTCATGCAGTAGTGCCAGGTAGGCCCTTATGTTCATTTTCCTATTCCATTCAATTGGACGAGATATTTTGTTGTCTCTGCGGTTAGTGGTTACTTGGGTTTTTTCATCTTGGCATGTATATATTCTGAGGTAGGTGGTCCAGCCTTCAGTTGGGAAGGGGTGTTTGTGGTTTTGCTTGATATTTTCTCTTGCGACAGTTATGGTTTTGTAGCATGCACTTGTTTGCTGAGGAAACTAGTGCAGATGGCCGTTACACTGTCCGCACCATTTTTCCCCAGCCTGTGTTAGGCCATCCGGGGAGGTTGTTTTGGGTTTTTTAGCCATGATGCCATGGATTTGGTTTCGCATTTCATGTTTTCATGAACCAGGACTGTGATGTTGTTCCTTCTTAGGCTAAGACCATTCAAGCTCGTGTACGAACCCCGACCCTTTTTAGGTTCAGAATTGTATTTTATAGCAGGAAGCTTCCCCTTGTCTTCTAGTGTGCTATCTTTGCAGCGTCCTCGCATGAGCTGGTTTTTATTTTTTGGGCATTTTGGTCATTTTGCGGAGCGTGTAGGTCATAGTGCTTAGAGGGGGTTTTGGGACCATGTTCATGTTGACGAGAGGGGAAGGTATTCGTCACCTGTGTTATTCTAAGTTAAAGCTACAGATCATTTGGCACGAGCTAGTTTTAGTCTTTGGGCAGGAGCATTTGGGTTTAAACCTTGTTTGCTTATTTTTCATAGCTGAACTTATGTTTAGTACAGATGAGGTAAACACGTATACTGTTGTCTTTATCTTTAAATATTATCTGGGAATGATCTAACAGAACCTAAGATACATTTATGTACATGACAGGGAAATCCCGTAGATTTCAAGATGTATAAATGTTAGAAGAAGAAGACTCTATTAGTTGAAGAGGAACTCGAAGTCGAAATAGTTACCAGAGTCGAGTACACTTACAAAGACACCAAATGCATAATTGGTGTAGAACCCGAATATCAATGGGGAGAAATCTACAGATTAATTACGCGCCGAGAAGTACCTGATATAGGTTTTGAAGAAGAAACCATCTATGCCAACATAGAGAGATCCTCCTTGATGAAAATTGCCACTAGACCTGAGCTCTTTCCGTGCTCAGAGGTGATTGGGTGGATTCTGCCCAAGGCAGATGTAACCACCATGATTCTGGAAAATGTTGATAAACAAGGTTATGCTACTTATAGCCCTGGATATGTGGCTCTGGCTTACCACTTACCAAAAGAACAAGTATATCTAACTGAAGACTGGCTGAAGGCCATCAGGATGGACCTAGTTGAGACACTGAAGAGGATGCTCATGCCTGGAAAAAAATTTAGAACTAGGACAACTGGAGAGTATGACACTGCAATTCTAAGGACCCCTTACAAGTTCATTGCCATGATGCTGAACATGATTTTGAGGAGGGCCCACTGTAAAAGCTTCAAATTATAGTGGGTGCCTATCATTTTCTATGTTGCAACATAGGGGACTGTGTTCAACTGGACCAACATTGTGTCAAATAGCCTCTCGGCCTGCATGGCATCAGCATTAGGAGGGGTGTCCCAAAAGAGATTAGAGTTCTACATGAGCTCTATACTGATTGATTGCATACTGTGCAACCAACCCTTCCCCAATATGAGGTGTATCTAGGATCGGGAAAGGAATCCAAGCTACTCGGCATACAAGCCATTGTGGGATCACAAATATCACAGCCACTATAGGGAAGTGTGTGAGAACTTCATTATGCCACTATATACCTTAATTTTCTTGAAAGAATGCAACAGCATGTCGGAGGAGGCATTGCAGGTGATTGAAGAGTATGCCGATTATTACTTGAATGAGGATGGACTATATCTTAGAATGTTTGGCTGCTCTAGAGCACCTTCACTACTGCCTAAGTATGCCACTGACTATTTAGTCCACAAAGAGGCAGTTAGACAGGTATTTTTAGATGGCATAGGGAGTTTTCTGTTTGAACATAAGAAACATACCCTCCTTTTCCATTCAGATTGGGACTCTATAAGTTTAACAGGGTAAAGAAAGCCGATGACTTCATGGAGGAGTTGGAGAAATTCCATTTTGGGGAAATGCGTTTCCACAGGAATGACTCCCAGAATAAGGTTGCAGAGCACTACAAAGAGGCGAATGTACATTTTGAATATAGGAGCCACTGGGACAAAGAGGAGTCCATTTTTTGCGGTGCACAAAACATGACGGCCTTAAGAAGAAGGTTTAAAAAGAAAATCACCACCAAAGGTGGAAAGGGACATGATGAGCAGGAAAAGGCCAAGGAGGAGGAAACTAGGAAAGGAAATGAAGAGGCTAGGAGATTATCCCAAGAGGTTGAAGGATGGCTAAAAGGAGAAGAGGAGGAAAAGAGAAGAGCTGCAGAAGAGGCAGCTGGAAAGGGAGAAGAAGCTTCCAAAAGAGAAGAAGAAGAAAGGAAAAAAAAGATGGACGAGGAGCTAAAGAAGCAGGAAGTAGAGAAGATATAGCTTACATAGACAGTGACAGATAAATCAGCTTCTAATGCAGCAGACAATCAGGCTCAGGACTTGGAGAACCCTGACATTCAAGATCCTGAATCGGCTAGTGCCAGCACACCAGGACAAGCTATGGTCCCCACCCTTAGGCTAATCCCATTTGAACAAAAGAAAGGGGAAGAGGTATGTTGGAGCAGGGCCCCGCAGCTATAGGAAAAGCTACTATATCAGAACAAGAAAGTCAAAGGAAATAGTACCTGAAGCAGCCGAGAAGAGAGCTCAACCACTGCATTTAAGGCAGCGACGATGACAGGAGGGCTCAGCTACCCTCATGAATGGAGAAGGAGCAACAAGCCGAGGTATTAAATATAAAGGACAGAAGGGGAGCAATCAAGGAAGCAACGCCCATACCCACGATCAGCGCCAAAATTCACGGAATACTGCAGAAAGCTGCAGTGTGACCAGTAAGCGACAGGTCAAAGTACAGATAGGCTGACCGTCACAGTTAGGGTTTTGGGTTACTGTTGGGATAGGGCCACACTTTTCTATCATGGTGAGACCTTTGGGCCACCTATTTAAGCATGTATTTTGTATTATGAAGGGTTAGCTAGAGAGATAGATAAGTTAGACAGTTAGAGAGATAGCTAGTTAGATAGTTGGTTGATAAGGTTGTAACTATTGTCATCAGTATAGTGAGATATTGAGAAAGAGTCGAGCTCTAGTTCTGTTGTTAAAGCTATAGTTATCTTATTGTAACCAACAGCCAACTCCTTGAGCATGAATGTAACAATCCACAGGGATTGAGAGAGAGAGAGGATATATTGTAAGAAGAAAGCATAATAGGAAGATAAGAGATCTAAGAGAGAAGGGCTCCTAGTTGAGTGCGTGGAGTTTCCCAGAAGATCTCAAGCTGCATAAGAGGTTGCAGCGAAACTGTGTTACTCTCTCAAGATATAATATAAACACAGTTCCTGTGGACATAGCTTCCTCCCTGGAAGTGAACCACGTAAAATCCGTGTGTTGTGCGACTGTTTCATGTGATTGTGCTATGCTTATTTGCTATTTGTTATTCGTTACATGAACGTTGATTATCAGTTAATGAATGTATGTACGCTATCCTTCAGTTTACAGTAACATAGAAGGTTAAATGCAAGTTGAATGTGTTAAGTATTCTGTATATGAGTTTATCAATGCTTGATTCACGACAGCTAATAGTTACAGTGTCAAGTGACTTCTGTATATTTAGTTCAGCAAGTTGAGTGTGGTTGATGTTAAGCATGTTAAACTGTAGAAGCTTAAGCCAAGTTGTTTAACACCTTGATGAAGGTTAAATGAGATATTATACCCAGAGAGGAAGCCTCCGGACCTTGAGAGTTGATTAGCATATTAAGTCTTACTGTAGGAAATATCATGGCATAGGAAGGCGATATCGTACTATTGAAGGAGCTGCGGTGTGAGATATCACGGGATAAGAGTTGAGCAGAAGAGTAAGTTTGCACATTGTCCTAGAAGCTGCGATGCGATAAGAGCTAGTACCGTACTAGAGTCAGCTAGAAAGAGAGAACCAACTCGTGCGGAGAGATCCCACTGGTTAAGTAGAGTCAAGAGAATCTAGGATGCTACAGAACCTGGTTGAGGAAATGTGATTCTTCAGCCACCCCATGTAGGATCACTTCGAGTGAGACTTAAGGCCATTCTGTAGTTTGTAGCCAAGAGGGCCAGTGAGCTAGGGGTTTTGTTGGTATAATAAAGTAAACACAGGTCTACACAGTTTAATCCAACAAATGGTTCCGATGCCGGTTTTGAACAAATTGAAGAGATGATGTTTTGTTGGCATCCTACTAAAGAAGAACTTAACCAGTGGGTTGAGTTTAAGGAAAGAGAATTTGCTGCGAAAGAAAACAAAAGTCCTAGGCTTAGTACAGAGGACTGGTTACAGAAACATATCTTCACAGACCTGCATGAGATATTTTTTGCGACCTATGCAAATGAGTTGTATGATTGGTTGTCAAAGTTGAATGATAAGCATGTATTCAAGAAGAAACGAAACATTGTCTGGACATCGAAGCTGATTCACACTGTGAAGAGCGTAGATAATCCCATTTCATGGGCAGTAGACTTCTGGCTTGCGAGTTTGCTGGAAGGTTTCATTACAGAGTTTGCAGTTGATCAAAGAAAGAGTTTCAACGAAGCAGAGAGGTACTTCTTCAAAGGATATCGCGGTAAGTACTTGAACTCTTTGAATTTGTTCCTTAAGATGTTATTGTATGAAAAAGGAGTACTGGATATATTCTCAGATGAATAAGTTAAGTAAGTGTAATGTCAGGAGAGTTTGAGAGTGATTCTGAAGAAATTGGATGTACACGTAGCGGTAAAAGATATAAAGTAGATTTCAGATCTTCCTTCTTTGAAGACAGTTCAGATAGTACTAGAGAACAAAGTCAAAGTAATAGAGAAAGAACAGCAGGGGGTATCTCTTACCACCCTTATACCCCATAGAAACCGACCGGGACTCAGAGAACTCCATCTAGTAATTCACACACAGTACATACTACATTTACACCGCCAAGTGGTAGTAATACAGCAAACCAAAATCCACCTTGTAGAAACAGAATGGGGGATGACATGAAATTACCTACCTTCAGGTGTACAGGGGCAGAAGACCCATAACAACATTGGTTCCTACGTGAAGCTGTATGGGCCATTAAACAGATCCAGGATGACAATAATAAGCTTGTCCAGTTGGCTACTACACTTAGAGAAAGAGCTTTAACATGGTATATAAAGTATACATTAGCGCAGATTAGAACACTCACAGAGTTCAGGACCGCAATGATTAAGGAATTTAAGAAACCCAAGTCTGAGTCACAATGTATCACAGAACTTAAAGACATCAAACAATCACCCACAGATTGAGTATGGGATTTCGATCAGAAATTTAAAGCTCTTATAGACCAAGTTAGTTTTGAGTTTGTGCCGGAGCAGCATAAGGAATGGTTCATCGCAACTCTACTCCCTCATATCAGACTTCAACTAATGCAACAGAAACTCCATACACAGGATGAAGCATTGGAGATGGCAATGAAACTAGAGGCTTCACCTCTACCTGAGACTAGTGCGGGTATGACAAAATTACAGAATCAGTTAGCCAATCTCACTTTACATTTACATGAGATTAAGAAAGGCAAAGAGGTTGAAGAAGAATTATGGTGTACAAAGTATAAAGGACATGGCCATACCAAAGATAAATGTCCAGTATTTGTTGAGTATCTAGCAAGTGGGGCTCCTAACCCCTTAGTACAGAATCAAGGGCCATGGTGTGAAATCTGTAGAACAAGAGGACATAGACCACAGGAATGCGCTTTACTTTAGAAGTATGTACAAAATCCTAAGAATTTATACTATAACTTCTGTAAGTCAGTAGGACATGATGAAAATAATTGCAGAGCTTATGATCTCATGATAGAGAGAAAACATGACTTCTACAAATTCCAATCAGAGACATCAGGACCAGTAGCAGGACCACAACATGAACCGGCTCATGATGGCTGTGGTGGAGGATTCATAGGACGAGGCCGTGGTGAAGGATTTGGCCATGGCCATGGACCGATTGTTTGTTACAACTATGGAGCCATAGGACATTATGCTAGAGATTTTCAGAACCCTACTACAACATGTAAGTATTGCAAGTCCTATGATCATACTATAGAAGAATTTCCTATAATGATAGCCAAGATTAAGGACCCTAAGCCAGCAGTAAACCAGAATATTCAGCTTATTGCTGCTGAGCAGAAAGAACCAGAACCAAGAGTCAATATTGTGACTCGCAGTGATGCTTCTACTAGTAAGACATCATAGGATGCCGAAAAGAATACAGGTCCGAAGTGGGTGCGTAAAGCAATTGATAAATCTACACCACTTGACTTGCAGAAGAACAAAGAAACATTTCAGCAAGCTAAAACTTTCTTTACTTACCCTACACCAGCAGGATCGCAGATATTTCCTCATAGGAGTGTACAACAGCAAAAATCTTGTGGTCTTAGTCTTGTGCAGATATCGCAGGCTACCACATCGGGAAGGTGCGAAGAGGATGAGTTGACATGAAGTGTACAATCCTTCCTACGGAGCTGCTTCAAGCTCATAAGAAATGAGAAAGCCATAGGAGAGCTTCAATGCATCTCAGATCAGTATCAGCAGTCTTCTTCTGTGAGTAGTACGCAGCGTGTTGTTCATAACATTATGGGCCATACAAGAACATGAAGAGAAATGAGACTCATAGCACAAATTGGAGAGTTTGAAATGGATGAGGTAATCCTAGATTTAGGATCAGAGGTAAATGTTCTTACTAAATAGACATGGGAACAAATGGGTAGCCCTAAGTTAACCAGATCACCTATCCATCTACGAATAGCCAATCAGCAGAGGGTATCGCCATTGCGTCGATTACCACAAGTACCTGTTGATATTGACGGAGTTCATAGGTTTGTATATTTTGAAGTCATAGAAATTATTGGTGATAGTAGACTGTACACAGATTTATTAGGTATTGATTGGGCAATTGATAACATGGTTGTTATTGATTTGAAGAAAAGACAAATGATCTTTGAGGATAAATAGATTCAAGTCATCGCACCGTTGGATCCTTTTTAGGGTCCTCGATACATTGAACCTATCAGAGCAGAGGAAGAGGTGCGTAATATGGAGAGATTCTATCAGATGACTGCTAACCAGAGTGATTATATCAATCCCACTGTAGAAGGAAATATTAGTTGGTGATGCGACAACTCATGCGCATCGGATTCAGATGTTGTTTTAGAAAATTGGAAAAATAGACTTTATGAAGTTTCAGCTCGGAGATGTGCATTTATGACTAAGTCACTGTGATGGATTGGAACAGAGGTTAAGGATATTCCATTGTTTGATGGCTTAGCAGATGTTAATGAATTTTTACAGCAGTTTGAGCAGGAAATCTCTCATGAGCAGAGGATGGAAACTATTGACCTTGCAGTAAGAACCACACCTGCAAGATGGTGGCATGCCCATAAAGAAAATATCACATCATGGGATGATTTTAAGAGATTGATGGCAATCAGATTCTCTAATGACAAGGAGCGTTTCCAGCAGAAATATATAGGAGAAAGTGACCCTAGGTCACATATTAAGATTTGTGAACAGAATTGGTTGGACATTTGAGTGGATGAATGGGTTCACCTATTCATTCACACTTTAGACACAATCCCAAAGAACTGGTACACATAGACAGAGTTGTGCAGAGGAACGATTACATGGAAAGTTATGATAGACAGCTTTCTACTCACTTTCACTTTTAAATTTGAGTACCCAAGCATTGATCAGGTTCTAGAGATTATAAAGACTAATATATTTGATGACTGTACCCTACCAGTGTATACTCATCCTGATTGGGCTATCCAGTTAGAACATGCGCTAGAGTGTTACAACTTCTTAGAAGAGCCAGGTGATGAGGATGAGAATCCTCATAGTATCAACATTCCAGATTTAGAAGGGACTTGCGAAGTTGAGGGACCAAAGCTAGAGATTCCAGCTGTCATAGAGCCTATTAAGATTAAAAAGATCAATATTGGCACAGAAACAGAACCACAATTTGCCTCTATTGGAGACTATTGGGATGATGAAACGGTAGGACACATCATAGATTTGTTACATGACTATCAAGACTTATTTCCCACTAAGTTTATAGAAATGAAGGGAATAGTAGGAGATTTGGGATTCATGAGGATACCTTTGAAAGAGGATGCTAGGCCAGTTAAGAAGCGTCCATACAGATTAAATCCTCGTTATAAAGAAAAAGTTAAAGATGAGATTGATAAGATGCTAGCAGCAGGCATCATTGAACGAGTAGAAGAGAGCGAATGGGTTAGTCCCATGGTTTTGCAGGAAAAGAAAACTAAAGGAGAAATCAGGATTTGTGTTGATTTTTGCAAACTCAATGACGCATCGATTCATGACCCGTTTCCGACACCTTTAACTAATGAAGTTTTAGACAATGTAGGAGGACAAGAGATCTACTCATTCACTGATGGATTTTCAGGATATCACCAGATAAAAATCCATCTAGAGGATCGACATAAGACCACCTTTGCAACAGAATGGGGCTCATTCCAATATACGGTAATGCCCTTTGGTCTTAAAAATGCACCAGCTATTTTTTCTAGAGTTTTAGTTGTTGTCTTTAAGGAATACATCCATAAATTCTTAGAAGTCTATTTTGATGATTGGACTGTATTTGGATTAATCAAAAAGAATATAGGATATTTAAGGCTCATGTTAGAGAAACGTAGGCAATATCAGATTTCTCTTAAATTGAAGAAATGTATATTCTGTGCACCATTTGGTATTTTGTTGGGTCATATTGTTTGCAGACAAGGCTTGATGGTAGATCCCGCAAAGATTGCCATCATTGTAAATCTCCCAGCACCCAACTCGGTCAAGCAATTGAGGACAGTGCTTGGTCATACACGGTATTATAGAAAATTCATCAAAGGCTATGCAAAGATCACAACACCTATGGAAAAGCTGTTAAAGAAAGAAGTGAAATTCCTATGGAATGAGGAATGCAAGCAAAGTTTAGACACTCTTAAAGAAAAGATGGTTATAGCACCCATCTTAGTATTTCCAGATTGAAACAAACCATTTCATGTACATGTGGATGCATCTGGAATTGTACTGGGGATTGTCTTAACACAGCCAAGAGAAGGGGGTATCGATCACCCTATCACGTACTCAAGCAGAAAGTTATCTACCATAGAAAAGAACTACACCACTACATAAAGAGAAGGATTAGCTATGGTGTATGCTCTACAGAAGTTCAAGAACTATCTGTTGGGTGCCCCATTCAAGATGTTCACTAACCATTCCGCTTTAAAGTATTTGGTCAATAAGCCAGTGTTAGGGGGAAGGATCTGCGGATGGTTACTTCTATTTTAGGAGTATGATTTTGAAATTATTGTAAAACCAGGAAGATTGAATGTCGGACCCGATCATCTGTCGCAAATAGACTCAGGAGAAGAACCAAGTAATCTAGAGGATAATTTGCTAGATGCGCAATTGTTCTCTATCCAAATCACATATGAGTATTATGTAGATATATTTATTCACTTTCTCACTATAGGGTGGGCACCAGTTGACTTTACTAAGCAGCAAAAGAAGTATTTAGTTGTTAAAGCAGCAGATTTCACTTTGATCGCAAGACATTTATATAAGTTAGGTCCAGATGAAGTCCTACGCAGATGCGTTATGCCGCATGAGAAAGAGGCCATTATCAGAGAAGCACATTTAAGTACCGCAGGAGGACATTTCGCAGGAAATCTGACTGCTCAAAAAATTCTAGCTACGGGATTATGGTGGCCTACTTTGCATAAAGACACTAAGGAGTTTTGCAGATGCTGCGATATCTGCCAGAGGGTAGGAAAACTGTCACGGAGAGATGAAATGCCACTGTGACCACATATTACACTGTGGGAATTTGACAAGTGGGCTATAGATTTCATGGGTCCTAGCAACCCACCAAGTAAATGAACTGGTGCAAGATACATCATTACAGGAATAGAATACCTCACCAGGTGGGTAGAGGCCAAAGCAGTAAGGAATTGTGATGCTGCTACAGCTGCACAATTCATTTTTGAAAACATCATAAGTAGATTTGGATGTCCAGCAATTTTGATGAATGATCAAGGCACACACTTTCTGAATTGCACTATTCAGGCCTTGACGGAGGAATTTCAGATACAACATCATAAGAGCACTCCCTACCACCCACAAGATAATGGTACGGTGGAGTATTTTAACAAGATTCTAGAAAATGATCTTACTAAGATCTGTAATAGCCAAAGAGATGATTGGGACCTCAGGGTTAATGTTGTGTTATGGGCTTATAGGACTACATGCAAGAAACTTACAGGACACACACCTTTTAGCTTGGTGTATGGACAAGAGGCTATTATGCCTATGGAATATATTATTCCCAGTTTAAGAATTGCTCAAATTACCGAGATGGCTGATACAGATACGATGAATGAAATACTAGTGCAACTGCTTTCCTTAGAAGAAGATAGATTCATCGCAGGATTTCATCAAAAAGTGCAGAAGGCACGAGAAAAAGATTGGCATGTTAGGCACATCAAGAGCAAGATTTTTCATATCGGAGACCTAGTGCTCCTTTATGATAGCAAGTTTGTTAAGTTTCCAGGGAAGCTCAAGACACATTGGTTGGGGCCATATCAGATTCAGCAAGTCACGGATGGAGGTGCTATTCATCTCAGTAAACTAAACAGGGAGCTTGTTCCTACTTTGATTAATGGCAGTAGGATTAAGCTTTATAGTGATATCCACTCCACCTCTAAACCCTAACTCAGAGAACTAAGTGGTGCAGATGTTTAGTGTAGTTGAAAGGAGGCATCGCACCCATAATTAGTCTACACCCCCCCCAAAAAAAAAGTTCTAAGTAGGAGGAATCGCAGCAGGAAAGTTTATTTTGCGCAAGTCATAGGACACTTGTGGAGTTTTTGAACATTGCGGAGTCTCACGCCAACTTTTTGGTCTAGGACGATGCGGTGTGACATCGCAGCGAGGTGATGTTCCCCATGCCATGAAGACAATTTTGAAAAGGGACAGAGGGCCCGTCACTTCTCCCTCTGACAAGCAATTAATCTAGATATGACAGGTATACATTGCCCTAGATTTGGAAACAGTACAAGGATTGTTCTAGATTTTGTAAATCTTGGTCGAGACCAGCGCCTATACACAATTTTCAAGGGATATTTGATCGGATTTTTAGCACTTAATGAGGATCAGGGCACCGGGTGTTGTCTTTTCCATGCAATAAATGGTACCAACGGGTCCATCTTAAGTGACCGTTGCTTCATAGATTATCGCCTTTACTATAAATACACAGATCATTGAGACACAAGGGTTACTTTTGCAATTTCTAAGAGTTATAGAGCAATTTGTAGAGTTTTATTTGTGCAGAGATACTCTAGTTACAGAGTGCTAGTTTCCCCATTTTCACAGCCATTACCAGTCTAGAGTACTGCACCAGACGGTTTATGTCCGAGAAGGAACCTTTAGAAGACGTTGTGCGACGATTCCAGCGTGGTGGCCTCGAGTTTGTTATGACGATGCCGCCCAGGGTTGTGAAACTAGGTGCACCACAGGTCAGGAAGATGCCAAGGATGAAGAGTCAAGCTTAGATAGTAGAGGAGTCTAGCTCAGATCAGAGAAAAAGAAAGATGAGAAGATCACTGAAGATAAGAAAACAGAGAAGAAGAATGATGAGAAGAAAGATACCGACAAGAAGAAAGATGAAAAGAAGAGTGAGGAAAAGGTGGATAAAAAGAAAGAGGAAGAAAGTAAAAATGAGAAAAAGAAAGAGAAGGAAAATGTTGATGAAGTACCACCATATCCAGGATATTTTCTTACTACAAAATGCAGACAAAGGCTTGTTCTCGGAATGGAATTCATGGTTTGTATAGTTTTTGTATGAAAGAATCCAGAACGAATGAAATGTTTGAGAAGGATGGAAGATACAGATTTATATTTTCTTTGTGATATGAGTTCTAACCCAGATAAAGAGGAAAATATATCTATGGAAGGCTTCTCAAAAGCTCAAGATCCTTAAAGGAGCTGCTGATCCATGAAGAGACCTATATGCCACTTTGGACTATATCTTGTGCGAGGGATTCGATGGTGATCTAGGTGAAGCGGTCACATGAAGGTAAGGAGTCGTATTCGCTCAAGTATGGCAGATAAAGATTGGAGGTAGATAATAGGGCTAGGAGTTCTCATGATACCAGGAATTTGAATCCTTATGATGAAGAAATGGATGGCAAGTCTCGCAAGCAACTAGAGCGCGAGCATTACAATGAGGGAAGGAAAGATAAGAGAGATCTATGAACTAAGTTTATAGAAGATGATGCCAAATATGGTAGAAAGCACAAAGGAGAAAAGAGAAAATTTGATGGGAAAATGGAGGAAGACCACAAGGCGCAGATTGCTGAGCTTGAGGCTCAAGCACCAGGAACGCCTGAGGCAGACAAGGAAGAAAGGGAGCAGGCCTTTAGACTCACTTCAATGCAGATGAAGTGTCGTATAGATGATGAAAATTCATTGCTAGCTGATGCGAAGAAGACATGGTTGGAGCTAGAAGAGCTCCCAGATAGACTGGATTTGCAGCAGAGCATCCAGAACATAGAAAATGCAGTAGCAGCAATGAAGGAAGAAGTCAAGAGCTTAGGAGCTCTTACAAAGATGAAGAAGACAACAAAGATGAACAGTTTGCAACAGGAAGCGCAGCGGTTGTGAGAAAAATAAATAAAATTCAATAATATGCTTCAACCATATCAGGAACAAATCATAGAGCTGGTCGATGTGGTTGAGCAAAAGGTCAAGGAGTTCACTACAAGCAAAACTGAAATTGATAGCACAGAAGACCCCCTGATTAGTCATGTTATGCTTGAAGTGGCACAAGACTGTGTCGAAGCTATGGAGAAAGATGTCGTAGTACTCAGGGAGAGATTCACAAGGACTTCGCAAAAAGCCAAGGAGAAGCTACAGAAAGAAAAACTAGATGTTAGTGTCTCGGGGACAAGCCACAAGTAAGTGTTAGGGGACTATTGGAGCAGGGCCCCGCAGCTATATCGGAACAAGAAAATTAAAGGAAATAGTACCTAAAGCAGCCGAGAAGAGAGATCAACCACTGCATTTAAGGCAGTGGTGACGATAGGAGGGATTAGATACCCTCATGAATGGAGAAGTAGAAACAGGCCGAGGTATTAAATACAAAGGAGAGAAGGGGAGCAACCGAGGAACCGACGCCCATACCCACGATCAAAGATGAAAATTATGGAAGACTGCAGAAAGCTGTAGTGTGACTAGTAAGCGGCAGTTCAAAGTACAGATAGGTCGACTGTCACAGTTAGGGTTTTAGGTTACTGTTGGGATAGGCCCACATTTTTCTATCATGGTGAGACCTTCGGGCCACCTATTTAAGCATGTATTTTGTCTTATGAAGGGTTAGCTAGTGAGATAGATAAGTTAGATAGATAGAGAGATGGCTAGTTAGATAGTTGGTTGATAAGGTTGTAAATGTTGTCATCAGTATACAGAGATATTGAGAAAGAGTCGAGCTTTGGTTTTGTTGTTAAAG